>PVJX010004021.1:0-100013 GCA_004027295.1 Dolichotis patagonum
CTCTCCTTTTGTGTTCCTCCATTCTTCTGTCTGTGTCTTCTTGAGAGGTGCCCAGCCTTTCTTTTATTAATCTACTTACCTCTTATTTAATTTGAATTAATATTTCAGTTTTGGTCCTGCTTACAAGGTCCTCAAGATATCTCTTTATGTCCGCTAATGCTGTGTTTGATGTTGCATTTTTGCTGCCCTCAATCTCTTTTGTGTTTACCTCTCCTGGATCAATGTTCTCAGGGTAGGGGGCTGGGGGTTTTTTCTTATTTCTCCCTTTCGTCATGTTTTTGATTCCTTCCATACAAGTGTACAGTGTAATTCCCAGACCCTTTTCTTGTTGGTTAAGGCTCCTCTAGAGGGAGCTGGCTAGGAACTTTTGCCCTCTTCAGTAGGCTATCAGAGATTAGAGTTGACGCACGGGCAGTGTGCTCTGGCTCCTCCCCTCCGGGCCAGTCAACCTTCATGGGCTTTCACTGCATCAGTGTGTGCCGATCTCAGGGAATTAATTTGTAGTGACTCACTGGGTCCTGGCCAGGGGCGCGGCCTAGTCCAAGCAGATTCCACCAATCCGCTCGGCAAGGGGAGCAACCAACTGAAGCCACTTCCTTGTGGAGTTAGGGCTGTCCTGCCCAAATCCAACATGTTGTCCAGTCGGTTTCCCCTTTCCCAGGGGGGGGGTCTTATTCCCATCACTCACTGCATGTTGATGCCTTCCCGAAAACTGTTGGGCTCCCCAACCTCTGACTTCAGCGCGGCTGCAGTGCGAATTTACAGTGCCTCTGGGTGGGTCGTGTGCAAGACCGGTCCAGGCCAACTGCATGCAGGGCTGTTTAGCTCCACGCTCTGGCGGCTCAAGCCAGTCACTTCGGCACGGATTGCTTGGTCAGGTCGGGCAGGAATTCAGGTGGCTCGAGGAGGGTGCTGTGCTCGCTGATCTTAGCTTTGCTAATGGTAGCCCCAGGGCCTCATATTCGAGAGGTTTTTTGCACTTTAGTTTCTTCATGGGTTCTGAGAGTCCATCTCTCTTTGTTTGGGTCTCTCCAGGGTGTTTTATTCTGGCATTTGAGCTGTCTCTCTCAGAGAAGGTCCTACCACCTGCTACCTACCAGCCCGCCATCTTTGGACTCCTCCTAGTTATTTTTCTAAGAGAAATGAAAACATATCTACAAAGACTTGACACAAATGTTTATAATAATTTAGTGTATAATTTTAATAAACAAGTTTAATATTTGAAACTCCCCTATATACCTATCAGAATAGATCAAGCAAATGTGATATATTCCATATAATGAAATAGTATTCAGTGATAAAAATGAAAAATTACTGGTGCTTGGAACCACATGAGTAAATCTGCAAACTGTTATAGCGATCCAAAGACGACAGAACTACTCTTGTGATTCCATTTGTATGAAACTCTAGGAAATATTAATGTGGACCCAGGGTAAAGATGATTTTTTGTTATCTTTATAGTGATTGTCAGTTTACATATTTGTCATACTTCCTGAACTACATATTAAAATAGATGCATTGTATACAAATTGTATCTGAATAAAATGAAAAGTTATAGTATCAAAAAGTCTGTTTATACTTGATACCCAAATGAAAATAACTCAAAAGATAATGAACACCCATGCTTATTTTCAAAGCTAAGTCCTGTTTCAAAGTATTTCTAAAAAGATACTCATTAACATCAACATGTAAGATGTTTTTCTTTTGTACCAGGAATCAAGCCATCAGGACCTTGCACTTGCCAGACAGGTGCTGTACTGCTGAGCTATATCTCTGGCCCCAACATATAAGAATTTTTACCTTCAGTGTGTTTGTGCAGAAAACAGTGGTCTGTGTCACTTAAAATTAATTGAATAATTAATCAAATTAATTTAATTAATTAATTTAATTAATCAAATTAATTTAATCAAAGGAAGCCATCAATTAAGTACAAAAGCAAGACCAAGTTAAGAGTCACATTCAAAAGTGATATTAAATGATACTTAAAAAACCACATTTTTAAGACATAGTGCTTGTGGTTTTAGAAAAATAGAATGATTGCTTGGCGTGGTGGTACAGTCATGGTGGGTGAGGCAGAGACAGGAGGATTGTTCCAAGTTTAAGGCCAGCCTGGGCTAATAGTGAGTTCAAGACCAGCCTGAGCTACACAGTGAGACCCTGTCTCAATAGAAGAAAATAAAAATAGAATGATATATTAATGTTGGAACCATGTTAAGATTAATTGCTTGAGCAAAATACATTGTATTGAGAAGGATGTGTTTAAGTGTGTTTGTAATAAAAGTTTTCCTTGTTTTCTTTCCACCCATAGGAATTAATATCAAAGTTACTTCCCTCATCCCTTTATTTCTTGGACTACACTTTTTCTCCTACCATCATTTCCCTCAAAGGAATTTCTTCTAAAAATATAATGAAGTATATTACTTCTATTTTCCTTTCGTGTTAGCAAAGTTTTAGTAATTTAACAAAAAGTCAGTGTCCCTCAGTTAACCATCAAAGTTAGTCTATACCTCAAAACGTTCTTAAAGTAATTTTTTCTTTATAAAGAGGACATTTTTATAGAAATGATGAAGTTTGGTACGGGAAATTGTGTTTCCTTCTATTGTTTAAGGTGTCAAAAATGTTTAAAGTACATATGGAGGCCATGTGTCAAAAAATAAATGAAAAGAACGGATTTAATCGTTATGACGTCTCCCAAAGTATTCACTGTTAGTGTCCCCCTTCCCCTCTTTATGAGCTGTGCTGTAGAAGCTGCTTCCTTGACTAACTTTTCCACCCACCAGGCACACTTCTGAAGTACGGGGTGATCCTGGTTTGGAGGGACTCAGCTTGGTTACTTTTCTTAGTGCTGGGATGTTTTGGATGGAGAGTATAATCGCAGTCTTCCTTACCCTTTCTACAGATTTGTCATTGGGAGAGAAAAACCAGGACAAGTGAGTGAGGTTGCCCAACTGATAAGTCAGACCCTGGAGCAAGAGAGACGACAGAGAGAGTTGCTGGAGCAGCACTACGCCCAGTATGACGCGGATGACGATGAGGTAGGGGGCTGTGAGTGCCGTTTCCTGTGTCGTCCTCTTCGTGTTGTCCACCTTGTACAGCTCTCCTACTATTGTGTGACAGTGCGGTAGGCTCTTTGCCTCTCCTTAAGGAGAATGTGTCTGCAGTGAGCTACATATTCATCCTCACAGGAAAAAAATAGCATTTGTTAGAAACATACGAAGCAAGCTTTGGTACCCTACTGACCGCATGTAAACTGTGGAATAGATCAACCTTATCTTTTACCATACCATTATATAGAAATTTATGGATACAAAAAGGGATCGGAACCCCAAAATGCGAATACTGGCCACTTTTATTGCTAGAATTAAATGGTTTTCTTACATTAAAAACAACAAAGTAAACTTAAGTGAAAATAACCATTAGTACATATAAAAACATACACAGAAGGTGCTAAAGGTTGCTGCTCCCCGAGTGCCCCCAAAGGCCTTTAATCTGCTCGCTATGATTTGTGCTAACGTAGCGCAGAGCACAGCTTTTCCCTCAGCACATGCTGCACAGAGTAGGTACATACTGGAGTAATTTTACTCCTGCTTTTTGTGAAGAATCAAGTAAATGAGGACATGCTAACGCCCATGTAAAAACGGCTCTCTAGAAGCTGTAATGTAACACAGATGCTGGCCTATTTCTAATATCAGTGCCCAACATCCACTGACAACATGGGACAGCGTGCTGCGTGATAAACACAGCCAATCATGCGTCTGTCTCCTATTGGCATGTCAAAAGATCCAGCGATTTAGGTGTAGTACTTTATAATTAGTACATATTGTGATAAATATTCTTTATGCCAGCTGTTGTAAACATAGTGAAATTTTATGTTTAGTCACCTGAATATATTATTTTTACAGAACTGTTTTGTTTTTAGCTAGGACATAGAGAAGATTGATAATTGGACATTTAAATATTTTTCCTGTGTGTTTATTCTGAGATGTTTTAGCACAAATGTGTATTAAGTTTTTGTATGTTTGTAGTATAAAGTGGATGTATTATTCTCTGTTTATTATTGTGGAAAGTTAGAAGTAGTATATCGATTAACTTTTTATTAGAAATTCTTTAATATTCTTTTGAAATTCTATTTACTTATTTTTTCACTTGTAGAGTCTATTTCAAATGGCAAGTATTTTTTTTAGTTGTACTGATGGCTAGATATCAAAATTATTAAAATGTTATTTTAAGATGTGATTTTGGATTCTAAAATTAAAATGCTAATTTCTCAAATATTTGCACTTGAATCTTACCTAGTTTTCAATTCCCTACTCCAGTGTTTTATTAAAGACATTGATTTGCTCTGGCTGCAAGCCTATTGCAGGATTCTATAATCATCCATTGCAGGTTTAGTTTTTACCTCTGCACCCTATGAGAAAGATTGTAGTCCCAAGATTCAGGAGAGTACGGTGACATCAAGTGGTAGAAAGGGAGGAAGCCAGTATTTCTTGTCTAGGTGGCTCAGGATCCTTGCCTTAAAGTATGGGGAGGAGGCTAGATCTCCACATCTCTTCCAGGATGTCATTCTGTAGTTCTAACAAAGAAATGGGGAGGACCAGGGATTTAGCTCAGCGGCATAAGCACCTACCTAGAAAGCTCAGCATTGTGAGTTCAATCCCCTATACTACCAGAGAGAGAGAGAGAGAGAGAGAGAGAGAGAGAGAGAGAGAGAGAGAGAGAAATAAAACCCAGTCTTTGAGGCTTACCCAGGTGATATCTTCAAGTCACATATCACATTTTCCTCTGGGTATTTTGAGGAATTAATCACATTTACCACCAAAAGTTTTCAGCTTAAGCAGATAAAGCGTGTGTGTGTGTGTGTGTGTGTGTGTGTGTGTGTGTCTTTGGAATATGTTGTAGAATTATATTTTTGATCTATTGAATAAATATGAAAAGAATGTTTTTATTTCACATTCATATTTAAGAACACAGCATATACCAGTTGGAAGATGGGGAATGTTTGTCTGTTTTTACACAGGACAGTGTTCATTGCCACCTATATCTTTATAGGCGGGGGAATAGGTAAGTAGTAAGCGTCAGGCACAGTGAGAGAAGATACCTGTCCTACATGGCCTCATTTAATCTTTAAAGCAGTAAGAAGTTTTTTTTCTAGAAATAACAGCAACTGAGTTTTTGTTTTGTTTTGTTTTTTTGTGTTCTAGTTGTGGAGTGAATAGTTGGCAGTGTTAGATTTGGAACAGTCTTCCCAGCTCCAAACCTAGAGTCTCCCTTGTTTTTGAATAGAGTGTACCGAACACTCTTGATTGGTCTGTTGGGATTCAGGAGCACACAGAATCACTAGGTAACAAAAGGCACTAAGAGGAGTCCAATTTAAAATGATGGGGCTTCTTATGATACTCAGGTTCTGTGGTTCTTTTATAGTTTTAATAAGAAAGTTGAGTAGATAGGAATTACTTTATTCTAGGCAACAACTCATAAGCATCATCTTCATAGAAGTTACAAAGAAGAGTAATTGAGTTTAAAACTTAGTTTAGTCCTCTGCTGAATGTCCCCTTTTTTCTAGAGGTTATAGAAATCAGATGCTTGCTACCCAAGCGACTTTCATTTTACTGAGAATGCTAGTCTTTTTCTTTGTATTCTCTCTCATCTCCTATTTGTGTCTTTTCCTTTTCTTCTCTGTTGCAGTATGCCTCACTTAAGATATGCCCAAGTAAAACCAACTCCTAATTTTCTCTCCATAGGAGAGATAAAAGCTATATGTATAGTGAAAATCCACTCTCATGTTAAGACTTTCAATGTTATTACTTAATGTCATTTTTTACTAATGTTACCAAATATTAATTGATTGGTTTTAATGTTTCAATTTTACTTTCTTTCACTCTTAATGAAAAATAGAATGTCCAGCAGGTGAGAGAACTGAGGAAAACCAATCCTGGATAGTCAGTGGATTGATTGTCCTTAAAAAATTGATGTGATTTCATTTCATGTAATTGACCAATTTATTAATTTATTTTTATTAGAACAGACCTTGAATGTGTATAGTCAGTCACTTGGCTTTTCACTTTTCTCATTTTATAGAATCGTATGATTCCAGAGTTAGAATCACTTTCAGTTGGTATTCCATGTGACATTCCCTGAACCTAGCCAGGAAAACCTCTACTTAGATACAGAGTAATCGAGTCCATCCAGCTGATTTCCAGAGCCAGCCCTTAGATTCATAGTGTTCACTAAAGGCTACAGAGCTGCTGTTGTTGATCGGACCACTCAACATTGCTTCCAACGTGGATCTTGTCAGAGAGGAGTTAGTTGCTTAAATTGGCTACATGAAAAGCATTATGATGTGAGAGTTATATCCTGAAAAGTTAAAGTATATTAATTTTATAAGAAAGAAGAGGGAAACTAGGAATGATACCTTCATGTTTCTTAATGGTACATTATTTATGCTTATATGTATCTTTTATTTGCTTTAGAGAATTACAAGTAATTCTCTCATAGCATTTAAAATGTATAGGTAATCCTCGAACTGTTTAGCGTTTTACTTTTTCTATTTTTTTTACTCCAAATATTTAAAATAGAGAAGTTTAAAATAGGCAAAGAGTCAGTTCCATTTTAACTTACATTACTGCATCTATTTACTCTCTGCTAAATATTCAGATTGAAAAATTAAAAAATAAAAAATGGCTCTGACCTGAAGTCTGAGGAGCAGAATATCTTATGAAGAAAAGGGAGATGAAAATGTAAACCACAGAAAAATTATGAATACATGTCTGAGTGTTCTGTGATTGATTGCATTTCTGGGTTTAATATAATTATGTTTATTTGTTTTTTTCTTTTTCTTTTTTTTAAAACTTGAAAGGTAACCATGGAGGATTTCAATAAACCACTCAGACAGTCAGCACTATGCCATGAAATTATGGGGGTATGGTACATTTTTCAACTAGAATTTAATTTTTAATAACATCTAATTTCCCATCATAACTCACAACTATCAATACTTAGTAGCCTTTTAGTAGCAAGATGATATAACTCTGGTATATATTTTGTGTACTGTTTTTTGTATTTTATGGGTATCTTTCTATCAAAGATTGTTACACAATTTAAAGGCCGTGGATTCTCATTAGAAATACAATCTGCATGGGTTGGTACTGTATGCCCTTTATGAATTAGGAAATAAGGCCATTGAAATTAAAAATTTTATATGTACTTATAAAATTTGGCTTCTCAAAATATTCTTCTAAGCTAAAGTATTTATTGCATTGTAAAGTCTTATATTTTAGATGGCATTTCAAAATTTCTTTAAGCAGTAGTTATAATAAGGTTAAACATCACTTTAGAAACTCTGAAGCCCCTTCTCTTAAAATATATTCTTTCTTTCTTTTATAATTTGTATTTATTTCTGAAAATTAGCAATATAACAATGTCACAACAGTATTATTACTATAGACTTTAAAAATATTAGATAAAATTGAAAGTATCTACTTACCTAAATACGCATTTTAATGCTTGGGTTAATTTGTAGGGGCAAAAATATTAAAGGAACCAATGGTTTACATAAGAATATAATTTTATGTAATAGGATTAAAAAGATTGTATTAAATTTGACTCATCCTACTTTCTATTCCTAGTAGAAAATAGATCGTGTGTCAGGAAGGGGTTGCAGTTATTACGGATGATATATTAATACTATAGATTTAATAATAAGAGTATATTTTATATTGTGTATATAATATGGAGAAACTGCAGGTGGGGTATTTTTTAACCAAGGTACTGTTGCATCCTCCTTAGTACTTGACAGTGTGTGTTACAGCAAGTACCAAAACGGTGTTTTTCTGTCCTTGGCCATGACCCTGTTGTCTTGGTGGGGTGGGGAGTGGGACATCTTTAATTGTTTCTGTCAACTGTTTTAGAGCACTGAGGCTGAATTGCAAGGAGTATCTGGCAACTGCAATAACAATAACAACAGTTTCCTTAAGGTTTGGTGTTTTTTGTTTTTTTTTTATATAAAATAATTCTTGTCTGTACCTTCCTGTCTCATGTGTGAAATCAAATGTCCTGTATGTCTTATTAACTGTCTGCTGTGAGAGCTTCTATTGAGCTGTGTGTTGTGTATTTGAATAATTTGAAAGTAATGATTTGAACAAAGCTTTAATTCCGAATGATAGTACATATTTTAGGTATGGTTTCTACAGTTTGAACCTGCTTCCTAACATTTAACCATGAATGTTTTTAACCTCTAACATTTAAAATATTTTGTAATTCAAATTAAAGGGGAAAATGGTATCCAACATTTGGGCTGTATGAGATTTACAGGGCTGATTGTGATTTACATTGTTTTTAAATCCAGTATCTTTTGAAGAATCTTCTGATAGAAAGTTTCTGTTTTTTCCAGACAAATATATGTATCTTTAAATAGTACTATTTATTTATTTGCATGAATTATAACATAGACATCTCAAAGTGTCTGAGAAGGTATTCTATTTTAAATAATAAAATAGTTTCATAGAAATAATAAAGCTTACATGGAGGTCAGATGTGTTTAAGAGGTCAACCAGCTGATAAAAGTAGTCTAAACAGTAACAGAAAATGAAAGTGTTTTTAATAACTGTTCACACATTCCAATTATATTGGATATTTAAAATCTTTATAATTGTGTCCTTTGGTTTGTGTTCCTCAAGTTTATGAAGATAATTCTCAGTGAAACCTATAATCCCAAGGTTTTTAGAAAATGTTCTGTGGCTTGATCTTTTCTGTCTGTACTTGAAGTAGCCTAAGCAGGCTCCTCACGCACTGCATGGGCACACGCACGTACACATGCTTGCACACACACTGGCCCATGAGGGTGGACATGGTCTTCTACTCGTACTGTGTGGTCTTCTGTAAGAATATTCTCCGTATGTGGATGTATTATTACTTATAACACTGAACACAGACAAGGAGATGATAGGGTCAAGGGAAACAGAATTAATAGAGTAACCTTCAACCTAAACACTATCATCTTTTGTAGCTCATTTTCTTTGTATAATTTTTAAAAATCATGCTGCTGCTTTGAATATGTTTTTTTGCTTATTGCTCCAGCTGCCACAATATGATATTATTTTTTCATGGCTAGATAGAAAATAACAAAAGCATGTCATCTTTCATACCATTAAATTCCTCTGACAGCTCAGATTTTGTCTTCCCTGGAAACTATGCTTTCACAATACTGTATTATACTATGAACCGTGGAGTTTGGAGTTGTGTTAAAAAGATGATATAGAAACAACACAAGTGACAGTCTTTTTCCAACTTTAAAAACATTTTAGTTTTTAAAAATTAAGTTGGATATCATTCTTTACCAAAAAGTTCTGGAATACTAATACCACAAAGAGATGGTTCTACAAGACCAGTAAGCTAGCTTACCTTTGCTCTTCCTGATTTCTTTTGCATGAATCATGTTAGCTTTAAACAGGTTAGATTTTTAGGAGTCTGTTTAGCTTTCATCTCCTCACAAAGCCTTTTTGAGCCTTCTTAGCTGAGCTAGAGACACTTTTTATTATATATCCATGACATAGTGTGTCTCTCTGTCATTATTTATGTATAAGTTTACCCATTTGCCTATAATCTGTCCAGTGACAGGTATTAAAGGCTGACTGATTTTTAATACATACAGGGATATGCACAGCACTGAGAAAATTAGAGGAAGCAAAGAATTTGAACTAAATTAAATTACACAAAGGAGGTGAAGATAGGGCTGAGTCAAATGAGAATGAAGTTTGCGCAGAAACATAGTAAGGAGAAAAGAATGGTATAGAACTCTAGAGTAAAAGCAGTGTCAAACCTGGTAAGACTAGAGATTGTAGGTAAGGAAAGGCCTCAAGGAATAATCTATGCTCGCCCTTGGGTGCTTTATCATTGAGCATTTTCTGCTACCTCGTTACAAAAATCTTGTGAGACCATAAATTTAGAAGAGTGCCCTTTCTCTGTCACACTATTCTGAAATCCTCTGCATGTGAAACTAGAAAGAGTGAATATCCACATTTCATCCATCGAAGAGTTTGCAACTTTCAGAATACCAACCTAGTGACTGAGGTTGACATGACTTCTCGGTCATAACTGTGTAAGCCTGTAATAACAAAAGAGAGTCAAAATGGCCTTAAATTATTTCAAGAGCAGTACCACATAAATGACCTTTTCTCCAGCGAGTTAACTTAGAAATAGCCTTCAGTCAGAGAATACATTTTCATGAGCAATAAAGACCAAGGGCAACCTGACCAAGGATTAATGGGCAAAAGCTACCTTATCATGGAAATTTGTCAGTCTTGATAAATGCTCCATTCATTATATTCTAATATTGATGCTAGGAAGTAAGAAAAAGTCATGATTGAGTTCTGGAATTCTAGCTCCTAAGGAAGTTTTTAAAAACTATTAAGATAAAATGGACTGTGAAATGAACAGATCTTAAATGTGTACTGTGATGTATTTTATCCCGTATATCCCCATTTTAAAACCAGCTTTCAGGAGTGACAATATAGATACACAATGAAATGCACAATTTTAAGTGTTTTTAAGGGTTTGGTAAGTAACTACTGCCACAATGAAGATACAGAACATTTTTGTTATACCAAATAGTTACCTCATGGATCTGTGCAGTCACTCCGTCCAGAACAGCCATGCAGTCTGCGTTCTGACAATGTAGGTTAATTTTTCTGTTCTAGACTGTGATTTGAATTAAATCATATCAGTCTTCTTGCACTCATCCTAATGTTCTTATTTATCCTTAATTATTACAATGTTTCAACTGGTATTGCTTTCATTTATGGGAGACAAAACCAAGTCATACCCAAAATGGGATGCAAAATTGGGAGAGCTCCACCATGGAGCACTGTGGCTGAACTTCTCATAGTGAAGAATCAATCTACCATCCAGGAACTCCATGCAAAATTAGCAGTCTCCTAGCTTAGTGCTAAGTGAAGTGGAAATTTTATCTAAGAAATGATGACCGTAAGTAGTCTAAATGTTTACTGTAGTTCAGGGTAGGGTTATCATTTTGGGGAGAATTATCTTCAGTTCAGAGCCTAAAAGTTTCAAAGAATACATTTACAGTTTTAAAGTACAAAACTCAAAGTAAAACACCATGATAAACAAACAGCAGGGAAAAACAGAAAAGAACAGAAGTAGGAAGGGGAAGAGAGTGAGAAAAGAAAAATAAAAGAAGTAAAAGATTAAAGCCATTTTATTGTCAGTTATACTAATCTGGAACAAATATTTTCATTTGCATATAACTTCCTCAGAGGACATAAATATAAAGAAAAATACCACTCTTAATACCAGAAATGTAGTAACATCTTGAGAATATGAGAAGTGTCAGACAGTTGTATAATCCTGACAGTAAAATCTTTTGATGATGAGCAGGAAAATACATGTCTATTTCATTAACAAAACTAACACCAAAAAATCTTCAAATATTATCAAACCTTATTTAGTGCCATAACCAGGAGCTTTATTCAGGAAGGCAAGTATGGTTTAGTGTTGGAAAAGTTGTCACTTCTTGTATTTGACTGTGTAATGGAAAGAAAGAACAAGTTAAGAAATAAATCAGAAAGACATAGAGCTGTTATTCATAGATGAAAAGAATGTCTGCCTTGGAACAGCTCAAAAGTACTTACAAATAAGTTATTAGAAACAATATAAAGTTTTCTGGACACATAATATAAAATATAACATCTATTTTGTTTTGTCTACAAATGGGAGAAAATGCAAGTGTCATGAAATAAAACATAGGCAGGACCTTCATATGGAAAATAAACTTTATTGAAACATATTAAAGAAAGCTTCTGTAAAGAGACAGAGAGATCTTGTTCATGGATATGATGATTCAGGAGCTTAGTTGAGTTAATTTTCTCTGAGTTGATTTATATGTTCAATATAATTCCAGTGAAAATATTTCCAGAGGATTTTTAAATGGACTTTGCTAAGCTGTTACTAAAATATATGTGAAAGAACTGTGCACTGAAAGTAGCCATGACATTTCATGTGCCTTGAAAGAGATGATTAAACTATAGTAATTTATACCATGGCAAAAGAATAGACAAGTTGATTAAGGAATCCTACAACAGCCTCTTCATTATATGAAAATTTGGTGGCATAGATAACACTCAATACAAATTGAGACATGTTAAGCTCTTTAATAAGTAAAAAAAATATAAAGTGAACCTCTATGTCATTCTATATCAAAATTTTATTCAGTGTGAACTAATTATTCAGATAAATAGTGCAAAACTATAAAATTCAGAGACAAGGTAAAAGTATCTTTTATGACCTCCAGGTGAGAGTTCCTTAGCTGAGACGCTAAGAAAGCAAAGCGAAAGGGCTGAGAAAATTGCATTAAAATTAAGAACTTCCATGCATCAAAAGAATGCATTTAGTGAAAGGATAAACTAAATGCTGGAAGAAAAGGTTTGATAAGCAATTTGAAGAGTATTATTTAAGAAGTAATTCTGTGAGCCAAAAGGAAAAAACTCCATATGGGCTATTGCCTTAAACAGGCATTGGCTTGAACAGGCATACCACAGTGGGACACCTCAGTGGGAGATGTTGCCGAGCTATATTATCAGTCAGTCAGGAAATAGAAATCAAAAAACATAGTGAAATATATTTCAAACCCATTAAAACGATTTAAGTCTGATATTTTAAATGTCATGAAAGTGTGGCATTAAAGACAACTCTTACTCTCTGCAAAAACACATTTGCCCCCAAACTTTGAAAAACTATTCTGCACTATTTAGTAGATTCAACAATTAAAGCTTTTCCTAGACATTTCAGTAAAACTTTTATATACATGAATCATAACACTTGTGTTTTAACAGAAAAAAATTGAACACACCTAACACGCGTCAACAAGAGGATAGGTATATATGTGGTGTTGTGTTCGTACAGTGTCCTGATACACAGCAGCTGGGGCAATTTTGGAACTATAACATAAAAGCAGGCATGGAGAAATACATCCAGCAGGGTATGGGCCACACCCCTGTAATCCCAGCTACTCTGGGTATTTATCACCAGCCTATACAGTGTGCATGAAGATCTCATCAATGACATTTTTTTGTTTCATTGAATTTTGTATTTTACATTCTGTAACTATAATTTAGGGTTCAATTTGATAGTTTCTATCATTTTTGCAGTCATATAAATTTTATGTGAATATGGTGTCATATTTTCCAAGATCCAATTAGTTCCATATTAGTAAATTGTTAATATGCATAACTCTTTGGTAACTGTAGTTGTTGTTTTCAGAAGATTAAGAATTTGAAGAAATACAAATCTCATAGTGTCTCCCCACAGTTTTGCTGGCATCAGAATAAGTGCTTCATTGTTTCCTTGGCAAGCAAAATGAAATTCAAGGAAAACTGCCAGTTTGAAATTGCAGTGTGACATTTGAATTATAGAGGTCTGCTTTGGTCTTTTGACTATTTAGTTCAGGATCCCAGCAGGAAAAAGAAGATCATTGGTTCCCTCCTGGTGTGGAATATATTTATTAGAATTCTAAAAACAATAACATTAATCTGTTTGAAAATAGCATTTATTAAAAGGAATTTAAGAATATTGACTCACAGGGGAATATATTTTATATACACAAGAAGCTTGCATTTTGCAGTAGAAAAAATAAATATAGTAAGGAATTTAAATAATTTTATGAAACAATAAAATAAAATTTCATAATCAAGTAAGAGAATAACAATAATTATTATACTGTGTATTGTTATTTTTAAACTAGTTATTTAGATAATAAGACATAAACCAAAATGATTCTTACAAAAACTAGATAATAACACAGAATTTTGTTTGCAACAAACTAAGATAAACTAGTGGTATAAAAGAAATCAATTAGCATGTAGATTGAAGTATTTTTAAAGCAATAGAATTTGTATTTTGAGGAAGTATTTGAACTTCTGCCTACTTCCCATTATCTCTTCTATTTTGCTCTTTATGTGGACACACACAACCACATCTTGTTTTTCTCATATAAGAAAAACCATGGGATATCTGAGTTTGTGTATCTTATTTCAGTTAACATGTTCTCAAGTTGTATACCTTTACTTATGAATACTTCAAGTTTATTTTTCTTTATGGCAGAAGAGTACCCATTTGTGTATAAACACCACATTTTCCTTATTCATTCACTTATTGATGTACATATCGATTATTCCAAGATCCAGATGTTACAAATTGTGCTGATCTAAACATAGCTATGTGTGTATCCCTGTAATATGATGATTTTAACTCTTATGGGAGGATATTTAGAAGAAGAATAGCTGGGTCAAATGGAATTTCTATTTTTAGTCTTTTGAAGACTCTCCACACTGATTTCTATAGTGGTACTACTGGTTTACATTCCCAGCAACAATGTCATACAGTACCTTTTCCCCTATATTCTCACCTGCATTCGATACTATCAGATTTTTTGCTAATGGACATTCTTTCTTGGGTAAGATGGTATCTCAGTGTAGTTTTATGTGCATTTCTTTAATGACCAGTGATAATGAACATTTTTTTTTTGTTTTAACTGACTCTGTATTTCTTCCTCTGAGATGTGTCTGTTCATTTCAACTGCCCATTTTTTGATTGGGTCTTTTATTTTGGGAATCTATTTTTTTGAATTCTTTATGTATTCTTGATGTTAGTCCTTTGTATGAGGAATAGCTGGGAAAAATTTGTTCCTATTCTATAAATTGTGTTGTCTCTCTATTGGTTGTTTCCTTTTCTATGCAGCTTTTTAATTTGAGACAATCCCATTTGTTGAAAATCAACAAATGAGATTTCTTGTGTCATTGGTGTTCTGTTCAGAAATTCCTTGCCTACACATATAACTTCAAGACTTCTACCTATTTTATCTTGCAGAAGATTAAGTATTTCTGTTTTAACATTTATATCTTTGATCTACTTTGATGTTAGTTTGGTACATGGTAAGATATGTGGGTCTTCTACATGTGGTATACAGTTTACCCAGCATTATTATTACAGAGGCTGTCTTTTTTCCACTTTGTTTTTGGATCCTTTGTCAAACATCCAATAGCTAAATGAGCCACAGTATTAATTATGACCCCTCAGGTAATCCAGTTTATTAACATAGAGAGTAAACCCAACTGCCAGCTACTACAGAAATATCATGGTTTACAAACTTAATTCATTCCAGAATTCTGGAAAAAATGACCACAGTCATGTTCATCACCCAGTGCAGAGTTATGAACAAAAGCAAAATATCGTCAATGTTTCTACACAGAAGCTTTTTTGTCGTTGATTTTGTTTTTTTGTCTTTTTGAGACAGGGTCTCGCTATGTAGTTCAGGCTGGTCTTGGGTTCACTTTGTAGCTCAGGCTGGTCTAAACTTGCAAACAATTCTCCTGCCTCAACCTCCCATGTGCTGTGATTACAGGAGTGCGTCACCACACCCAGCAACTAAAGCGTTTTGTGAACAAGGTACCACTATACTCTGTTACCTTGTCTGTGGTAGAAAATTTAGCAACAACAGTGACATCAAATTGCCAAACCCTAGGATCCACTCTTGGACAGTCCTTCACTTAAAGAGGATTCTGATTTAGCAAAAACAATTAGGCCCTCTTTATATTGCAGTAATTGTAATGGTTGATACATTGTGTCAACTTGAAAAGTCTTGAAGCTTAGTTAACTCAGCAGTTCTACATCATAGTGGGTGGAGGACGTGCCCTTAAGGCTCTAGGACACCCTTCATTGTGTCAACTTGAGAAGTTTAGAAGTTTAATTTTAAGTGACTCAGCAGTGGGCCAGAGTCCTCACTTTGTAAACATCTTCACTTTGTGCAAGAGGAGGATACAGAGGTAGTGTGAGTGATTACAATATAAGGGAAGAAAAGAGGCTTGTTTTCCCACCCCTCTTTTGCTCCTGCTGCTTGCTATCTTCTGCTGCCTTGAAGTGTTGCCCCTTTGCCATGCCATCCTGCCTTGAGTTAGCTGATTACAGACTGAAACTTCCATAAACTGTGAGCTAAATAAAACTTTCCTCCCTTCATGTTGAGCATTGAGTACTTTGTCTCAGCCAAGGGAGAAAAGTAACTACTACACTAACTTACAGCACTAATTTCTGCTGAATGCTGGCAGCACTGCCAAAGCTCAGATGTACTAGTAGTTTAAATGTCTTCTTCTTCAAAACTGCCCCTTCTGATGATTACTCCCATCGATCCTGTCTTCCTGGGATCAGAATATAAGCCCATGGTTTTCCTGGTCTGAAGCCAAATGGCCCAAAGGGTCCCACGAGAGCCCTTGCTCTCACCCACTGCAAACCTAGCTCCCAGGGCTGTCTGTCCTTCACTCTCTGTGGAAGGGAATCAACTCAGTGCCAAACCAGGACTCTCCTGTTGTTGGTCTCTTCTTCCATCAGTTCAGTCTGTTGGTTGTCAACTCCATAGCCCTGTGCTGTGGAGAACCCACAGACTAGACACCAGGCACTCGGGTTCCAAGGCCTCTGGGCTCCAGCACAGTTCTTCAGCAGACCAGAGCCCTGACTGGCTTGGGGGTGGTGTATTTCCTAGGTCATCCCAGCTCTGCCATGGTCAGCTAGGGACAGAGCAGGCCTTAAATAGTTTTTAAGACTAGCCAAAGGTCCAATAGCCTAATATAAAAGAATCATTATCGCCCAGGACATAGAAAATAAAAGGCATGAATTTGAGGCTTCTGGTTTTGATTTTCATTTGCAAGTTTTTTTTTTTTATTGTTGTTTGGGGTTTTTTTTGTTTTGTTTTTGCTTCTGTAGCAATACAGGATATATGCAAGGGAAGTACAAGACCAGCTTAGCTACAAAGCAGAATATATAGAAAGCAATAATGATTAAGTATTCATAAAGGTAAGCTGAAAATATTGTTTAGATTTTCCAAAATCAGCTAAATTTTTAGACGTTTTTAAAATAATCATTGGGAAATAATCCTCTGCAGGTCTGTCACATATTTTGAAGTACTGACTACCTCTCCTGAATTGTTTTTGTGTTTGTTGTATAATAAGTGGTCTGAGAAGATAGGAATTCTCCCTCCAGAACGAAGGGCAGTTGTGCTTACTATGAGGTATGGAAGACTCACCTAACCTAGATTCTTAGCTCTTCCCCTGCCATGTCATAGACATTTGTATGCAGGAGTCATCTTGCTCTTTTGTCATTGCCTTTGGGAAATTGTGGCTTGAAGAATTAGCACAAATACGGTGATTTTTCCCCACAGCTACTGTATAGACACATCCTGGCTAAAAGGAAGGTTCTTACCCTGTTTGGACAACATTTGCAGAAACACATACCCCACTGAGCTTGGCAGAAGGAATACAGTCCATGAGTTAGGAGCCTCATGAATCCTTAGACCTTGGCAGGCTCCTGGGGAGCTGATAAGGCAGAGTGCACAGGGTTAAGGAGAAATAGAAACATCCAGTGCCTCTTACTCACCTCTCCTGCGGGCTGTCATATCCGTCAAGTCAACTCAGGTTCATTGAGATCAGAATTCTTTACAGTGAGTCAGGTCAGCTGCACTGGGTAACAGAACAGCTATAAACCCTACACTTGTTTCTTCAGTCCCAAAGCTTTGTGTATTTGCTGATACATCCTGCTGTTTCGGTTAGTATCTTAGACCAACTGCAGAGGCAAATACAACAGCTTATGGAGAAAGACTCTTGGATATCTAAGGTAGGTCTCCATTGTTTATGAAATTGTTTTAGTCACTTGGATCTGGAGGCCCAGGGAATGTAGTTGATGTTAGTACTGTAAGTTAGACCAATTCTACTTGGAGTGCTGCTCATAATACTCCTAGTTATGTGCTGTAACATAGACTAAATGGATTTGGTCCTTGTTTCTCTTTGTCACATTTATCAGTGTGGCCATGGGAGTGTCCTACTCATGGGAAAACTCACCACAAGCCATAGGAGAGTATAGAAATGAGAGTAGAGAGCACTGAAAGATGATTCCTTGCAGTTTCTTGCTGCATGTCTTGTGCATAGAGGCATGAGTAGCCTTTGTTTCAAGTTACCTTTTTAGTGACATAATGAAAATGTTGGAAAATAATGTTTCTCTTTAGGGTAGTAGCACCCTTGCTTACTACCCATTGTATAAAATTGGGGTTTCCTAAACTCATAATTCTTAAAGTTTTATAGTCATACTCTATGCTTTTAGGCTGTCCTCCTGCCAGTGTCCTGGATTTGGACTTTGTTTTGAAGCCATTTCTTAATTTTAGGCTTGATTTTAAAAATTTTCAAAATTACTGGGTTTTGGTTCCTTTCTATTTAATATACTCTCATTGTATTCCTGTCACATGCTACTATTAAGCAGTAGGGTAAAATTTAGATCACACCTTCAACACTTGAGAAATTCCCTCACTGAAATTGTCTGGTTCACTAGGAACATTTCTTACTTTCTCATTAGAGAAGGTGATAATGTCGCTAAGCTTTCTGGCATGCCATCGCAAGGGCTCAACCTTCCAGATTTCCACTGCTGATCTGTTCACGGCAATTTAAGGCTGGTTTATTAATATACTCTTTCCAACCCATCTAGCCTTTGCCTACCACCCTTCCAAAGCTACCTCTCTTTTTTCCTGTATTTTTATTATGTCCATACACTTTCTACTGCCAGATAACAATTTACCATCAGAATAAAGCAACTTAAAACAAGAAACATACACACTGAAGTGTATGTGAGTCAGTTTTGCTGGATGCTTCTAAACCAAGGTCTCGCTCAAGGCTGCATATCCAGTGTTAGCCAGGCCACGGTCAGCTAAATGCTCAAGTGGGTGAGGCTTAGCCAAGCCAGCTTACAGCTGCCAGCATCTCCCAGCAGATTCCTCCAGGCTTCTCTTGCGACTGCTAGCAGGCCTCTGGTCCTTCCTGTCTGCCAGAAGCCTTGGTGCTTCATGCTGTGGACCTTTTCATAGTCACACCAGTGGCTGTTTGCTTCCTAACCCTTAGGACTCAGGGGAGAGGTGTAAATCACAGTCTTTTTGTAAAGTAGGCTTTGAGGTGAGAGTCTAGGTCTTTGGTTCATTTCTGGTTGATAAAAGTTGCTAGTTCTAGCCCACACTAAGGGACGTGATTATACAAGACCACAAATACCAGGAAGCAGGGAACACGGGGTCATTTTAGCATCTAGCCACTATCACAGGAAATAGCATCCCTGACTTTGGAGTATAGTTTATAAAAGGAAAGAAATATTAAAAGCTTTTAAATATTTTAAAAATCACATACTAACGTATGAAGTAACACAATTGTTGGGAAAAAAATTAAGAAGGAAAACATGAATTAAGTAGTTGGAAAAGACCTCTTACCTCTGCTTGAGAATTTTAGGAAGAAAATTTGTCAGCAATATTAGCAGTAATATGCTACAGAGCTGAGAGCTTCATGTCAAGGAACATGGACCCATATAAATAATCTAAATATAGAGTTGAGAGATTTCTTTACTTGCAGCCTGGATAATAAAATGGAGTGGAAATCAGAAAAAGAAACATCCTAAGAACAAGATTCCCAAGAAATTTTGAGGGACTTTATAAATTAGAAGAGAACAGAATATATATGATGAGTTAAGAGTTACTGAATATTTTGTGTATTGACTTCTTTGAATCCTCTCAGTGACCTATGCAATTGATATCTTTCACAACATTTTATGGACAAGATCACAAAAGATATAGGGTAAATGACTTGCTTGCAGTCATGCCCTTGTGACAGTAAGTCTTTCCTCTTGAGGACCTATTCTCTCCAGCCCCAAAGCTCATGCTCTTATTGCGTCACGTTTAGGGTACTATCCTCGAGAAATAAGGATGGTGAAAATAATTATGATCAGAAAGTCATGTAGTCATTTATCATATTGTAGGCACTGTAATTAACTCTTTGAGCACATCACTTCCATAAATCATATGACAACAACTTCATGATGAAAGCAAAAATCACCCAAAGAGACTAAGTAGCTGAACAGTACAAAATTAGGGCACCCAGAGGTCACCAACAGAAAATGAACCAGGAGATGTCTTTGCAGAGGCGGGTATGCTTTTTCAAAAAGTTTGTGTAGACTAAGTTTTAAACTTCAATGCGTGAGTCTGAGATCTTTCTCCTCCAGACAAAAATTCTATTATGTTCTTTCTTAGAATCAAGTCTGAAAATGTATGTAATCGTTCAAATCCATTAAATAAATTCTTACAAAACTACATAATTAAGGCTGTGTTTATGGTTAGCACTATTTAGTTTCCCTGAGTTTACCAGAACAAGCATTGCTAGAGCAAAAATTACTACTAACGGTTGAACCTAACAAGAGAAAATTCCCAATAGGGTCATTTAGACCCCAGCTGCAGCTGTGGTTCACTGTATTGTATACGGGAGAGCTGAGATTAACGGGAAAATCAGACTCTGCCATGCTGTGCAGATGTGGCTACAACTGTCTTCATTTACTCAGCAAACATTTGTTTACTGCCCGCTATACGCCCAAAGTGCACTAACCTAACAGCGGGTCTATAAGGATAAATCATCCGGCAGGAACAAGCAGCGTTCAGTTGAAAAATTTGATGGAAAAGGCTGATACAGAAACATCAAAGTTTTACAGTGGGAGCATAAAGGAGTGGGTTAGGAAAGTCTTAAGGGCAGCAGCTTCATAGGACATGCATCATGTCATCTTAAACCACTGCAGCATATTGGGAGCAGGTGAGTGAGGAGCCAGGCACATAAAAGTTCCCCTGGGTTTGGTGAAAGCTTGTGCCTACTGCAAAAAGTATAAATATAAGAGGAGGGGCAGGTTTAGCAGAAGGAAAAGGAATGATTAGCTTAAAAAAGATTTGTATTTCTAGATCTTCTAGGGAATTAGGTTTATGAAACCAAAACGTAGCAAACATCTGGTTATAAGATTGGGGAGGCTTTGGCACGTTGCCATTACAGTGTTGGTACCATCAATAGGAACAGCAGCAATCAGTTATTTTGAACACCTATCATGTATCAGGTATTGTGTTGAATGCTTTTCAGGAACCATCTAATTTAATTTCATAACAACCTTGTTATGCTAAGAAACTCTTGGTAGGTTTTTCAGATGAAAAAACTGAACTTTTTTAGTGTCTCAGAGCTAGGATTTGAGCCCTGGATCTAAGTGTCTGCAAAACTAGCTTCTTTTAGTGATCCTACTTCACCAGCTTATAAAACACTTGTTTTAATCAACTGGTAACTATGATATGGCTCTCATGAGTGTTCAGACTCCAGTGTGGCCCTGCACATCTGTTCCCACTAGCTAAAGTGTGGGCCTACCAAGAGGCGAAGCCTGCCAATATACCTGTTACTGTAATTAAGTTATGTAGTGTTCAGTGCTCTAATATGAGTATAAAAGAAGTTTTTTGTACATGAAAGCAAGATAAAATACTTTGGGAAGATTCAATAAACACCAATATCCCTAGGAAACAAAAAGAAAGGATGCACAAAACTAGAGTAGTTTCATGTGTCTGTTTTCATCTATACTAGGGGCAGTGCAATAATTTTTGTAGATTATATTTTATGGTTGTGATTTTTATAAGAAAGAAGCATGAAACATCAGTCAGAAGACTCAAGAAGACTTGTCTGTGCAATGAAAAGATAGACAAATGAGTACGCCTGTGATATGAGATATTGCATTGATATTGATATTTATATTGCAATTATCGTGTCCTTTATTGCTCAATCTCCTTTCAAGGGAGACGCTGAGGGTATGCATATTATGGCAGATCAGAAAAGGACAAAACTTTGGAACCTTGTGGAAACAGAAATCTTCAAAATAAATTGAACGATAATGTTCCAAGTCGCGGAAAGTGAATGTACCATACCACAGCAGTACTACACGCCAGGGTTTGGGTTGGGTAAATAGGAAAGGAATGTATTCTTGGGGGTTTTTTTTGTTAGTTTGTCTTTATTTCCTTGAAGAGCTTTAATTTCTGTAGACTTAAAGCAGTATCACGTAGAATAAGAAGCATGGGCTTTGGCATGTATTATATACAACTGTAACAGTTTAACTAATTGCCCTTAAGTAGTGCCTGAGTCACAGTGTCTTCAAATTAACATAGTACATTAAACCAGTAGTATATAGTTATTGAGGAATATGTAATGCTAGGCAAACAGTAAGTTGCAAAAGGATTATTCTTTCCTTTTTTTCCCTCCTTTTAGTGGAACTATTAGAAAATAAAAGATATTAATCAAGAAGATAGGTCATGAAAAGGAATATTCACTGTCAGTTTTTATACTAAAATTTACCTTTGCCACATTTAAAATCATTTGTGAGTTGAGATAAATGTCAAGAGTCTGTGACTAAAGTACTGTCTTCATTTGTTTCAGTATTGTCCATCTTCCTCTCTAAGATTCAGTTCCATGTAATTTTACGGTATACAGCCTTTTGCTAATGTACCATTCCATGTCATTGATTTTACTTGCAAGTAACCATAAAAATAAATTCTGTTTTCAATAAAGATAAAAGAAAAGGAAGAACCTGTTATAATTAGTCCACTAAATGTAACGTTTTTATTTCCAGATGTTTATGAGGCTCTGTAATACATACATCTATGAAGCCTCCAGGGTGGGAAGGGCAAGCATTCAGCAAGCAAGAATGGCTTCGTGTCCATAGCTTCTAAGTAACAACTAGACTCAAGACAGTAAAAGACATATTTTGTCTGCAGAATGCATATAAGGCTAATTGTAAAAAATAAAATTGGTAAATGAAAAGAAAACTGTAGAAAGATAGATATCAATACATAAAGTGAATGAATTTACAGAGTACACAAAACCACACCAAATCTGAAATTAGAGTTTCTTGAAGAATGTAGGATCTTATTTTACTAAAAGAAGCTCTCTAGAATCAACCAGCCCTATTCTTTGGCCACTTTTCTCTGCCAGTGCCAAACACATCTGGGATGGTATTGATAATTTTTAGACTAGTTTCAGCAGCATCATAGACTTAAAGTGGTTGGGTCAGCCTTTGCACACTCATTTCCCATCAGTGAAAACATTTCTGATTTAATTAGGGGTGTGGGGTCTAAGCAGCTTGCAAGACCACTGCTGTGTGAAGATTCTCCTGAGCTTACCTCTGTATACAAATGCCACCAAGGTCAGGGGCTTTGTGATAATAACTCCCGGGGGGGAGTAGCATCTGAGGGATGCTGAAGCTATGCATGTGTTGTGTTCTGTGGTCAGTGGCCTTCAGATTCCTTTATTTAGTCTGCTTCTAGGCTGCATGAGTTAAAGGAAATGTGGAGGCGTTGGAGAAAAGCCAGAGTAAAACCACAAAGACTCATGCACAAAGAGATTAGACCTTTCTACTTCACTTTTGAAGAAACTAAAATTATTTTATTTGAAAAGAGGAAGTCCAACCGCAGTTGAATAATGAATGAATGGGCTTCCAGATACTGGGGCTAACTACAGTGAGGTTAATGACCAGATTTCTTCAGATGCAGACTGTTTAAAGGCAGAACACAGTTTTAACAGGAGAATACAGAATAGACCAGAAAAGAAAAAGCAGCAGAAAAAGATTCTAAGCCCGTTTAATCAAGAGAATGGATCACTCTGCATGCTGTTTATGCAGACTTTTTGCAGGCAATGTGAATTCTTTTCAATGTTTTATGTATTAAAGTACTGCCCAATGGAACTACTTAAATGAACTTAGTCTTTTAAATTCTGTGAATCAGTGGTTTATATTGAAATCATATCATAAGATAAAAGTTTCAAACAATTATTTTAATCTCCTAGCTTGATGTTCCAAGGAGAGGAGCTACTTTCTAATAGTAATGTCAAGGAAGTTAGTGTCAAAGAGTAATATTTATTCCGGAGGTCATGAGCTCTGAAACCTACAGGAGTCCATGGCATTATACAAGAGTGAAGCTAACAGTGGACCTATGCAGAGGACATTAGGGAAAGTAATGTATTAGAAAATCGTAAGGGGCAACCACTACCAACTTTGGCCAGTTGTTATCATGTCGCAGTGTACCTATATTTACAGATCTATGGCTTTCTCATAAAAATTGAGAATTTTACATGACATTCTTTTGTCACATTGACAAAGTACAGTACTCAATTCTACAGGCAGAACAATATATATGTGGATTCTAAGAGTTAGAAACCTTTAATTTACCCTTCACCTCACTAGTTAACCATCACACTAACGAAACAACTGATTGAACAGTGAAGCTTAGGACAATTAGTTTACTAAACTTTTGTAAGGCTTAGTAAAGGTCCCTTCCAAACATGTGAATCTTTAATCTCTATTTCCTTTCTTTCTGCTCCCAATAATTGGTGGCTTATTCACACGGAAGGTAGCAACTTAAAGAAATTACTTGTTTCCTTTAGCAACATAATTTTATGTACTAAATGCGGCAAGTACTCAGTTTGAAAACACAACACTTGTTGCTATAGTAAAAGTGCTCCTGATACTATTAAATTTTTAGAAATGCACATACGTGGTATGGACTTGTTACTTTGGATCTTGGAACTAACATTTGTTTATAACATTGGCTGCATGAGGCATGCTTGATTTAAAAGCTGACTTACACTTTACTATTTGCTGACATGTTTTATTTCTCTTTTATGAAATGTTTTCAAATGACTCACCTCAACCTTGGGGAGAAAGACAGCTAGATTCTGAAATCCCCTGCCTTTCAGACAGGAGAATATGCCACAGATGAAGAAGAGGATGAGGTGGGACCTGTTCTTCCTGATGGTGACATGGCCATTGAAGTCTTCGAGCTGCCTGAGAATGAAGACATGTTTTCTCCATCAGACCTGGACACAAGCAAGCTCAGTCACAAGTTTAAAGAGGTAAACCACTGACACACCGACCATTTTGTTACTGTGTATGTTTCTGTTTGAATAATACAAATAATATGTTAAGAACAATCAGTCTTCAAATGAAATCTTTTAATAACAGATCTTCTCGCCTCTAATTTCAAAGCACACTTTATGTAGAACTCATTCCATTTTCTCTAATTTAAATGCTTATTATTGATCATAGTGGCAGTTTACAGTGTATCTAGCCCATAATTTCAAGCCATAATTTAAATGTGCAACTTTGTCTTAAGTTCAATTTATATGTTTTCAATTTTATAGAGGTTTCAGTACCTGGTGAGCTTTGTTGAAGCAGCAACTTTTCTAAAAAAGCTCTTTGTCTTTTACTAAAATAGAGGCCTAATAAGAATCAGGTGACATACCCAAAGGGCTTAACTAAAGAGTTTAATGAACAGACTATGAGCAGTGTTGATGGAACTAACAAGGAATGGTGAAATGTACAGGGACTCCAGCAGCAGGAAGTTGTCACCCGTCTGTGGCTGAATACGTAGAGAGAAGAAGGCCATTCTTTTTGAAGCAGGGCCATTCAGTACCTACAGCTTTATAAGTTGCAGCCACTGCTAAAAACTGCATCCCCAGGAGACGGTGATATATATCCAATAACCTTAACATTATTCTCCTCCTACTGAGCACCCCCTCCCCAGCAAAACTCAGCCAAGGAAGTGTGAGTGGTACAATCTCAAACGCTGAAAAGTTCAGCCTTCTGAGGCAAAAAGCCACCAAAGAAGGTCCAGGAAGGACATGTGCACAGATGTGGGTGACTGCATAAACTCTTCTTCAAATTAGCCTCTTAGAACCCCATTACGTAAATCTCAGAGATGAACAGGTCCCAAAGCAATTTATACTTGTTTTCTGGGGAACATCCTCCTGTGCTGAAGATAAAGGTGTCATTTATAGCATCATCATTTCTTATAAAGACTTTCTGGATTAACTGATATCTTTAACCCAAAAAGCAATGCAGGAAAATGTAAGTTCTTCTACAGAAAAAGGCTGTGTATGAAGATGAGGTGTGAGGTAGGAGTGTGTAGACCTCGTGTGCTTTAAGAAATCTCCTTTGAATGTTTTAATTCTCAATCCAACTTTGAAAATATCATGGTGGTATTGCCCTGGCAAAACTCTGTAGTGCAGCTCTTTAGTGCTCTCCAATGAATCAGACTCCATAATCTCTAGTAGATAGTGGAGCCAAAATAAGGGACCATATTATTTTGTAGAAGCTGGAAATCTTAAAAAGCAGAAACAAGATAGGGAGGATTATGTCCTCCAGTTTCTGAATTGAGCCTAGAGTAAAATGATCCATAAGCATTTTCAGTGTGTACTATAGTGTGAACAACTCTAATCTATACCAGACCAGAGGCTGACAAACTATGCAACACTAACCAAACCTAGGTTACTATGCACTGCTTTTATTTTGTAAATAAAGTTTTATTCAAACACAGTGACACCCATCTCTTCATCTGCTTGTGGCTGAATTCATAATATAATAACAAAGTCGAGTTGTTACAATGTAGACTTTGTGGCCCACAAATCCTAAACTATCTGCGGTCTGCCCTTCAACAGAAGTGTTTTGGTGACCTTGCTATATAGATCCATTCTGTATGAAATGGCAGATTTATTTTTAGCTGAATTAGCCAAACTAATAGTTTTCCTGTAATGTTGGTTTTTCAATGGTTAGAGGTTTATCACCACCTTAAAAACAGGCAAATATCTATCTTACCATTTCAATTGTAATTATTTCATCCTCTTGTTTTATTTTTAGCATATTAACATTAATTTCCTCAGGATTGTGTTCAGTAGACATTATATGGCACTCATTCTCATAGCATCTGTGTCTTATACATGTCATCATTTACAGCATCTCTCTCAGTTACTGCCACTCTTAACAGTTGTACGTTTATTTATGCAACTAAAAGCCATGTCAAAATACCCAGCAGGCAGATTTTACAGGGTTATACACAGAACCGGGGGTGGGTGTTGGGGTCGTATTGTACTGGAGTCTTTATAAACAGTCTCATGTTATAAGAGATCTCTTAATTACTTTAAGCAAAATGCAAGTTGTACTACTTGAGCAAAGCACATAGACTGACTTTGTATCAGTCAACCCTACTTTTGGCCTGTTTGTATCTCCCTACTTGCCTCTGTGCTCCTGTTTTTGCTGCAAGTTGTATCCTCAGTCTTTGCATGGTCATTGACTTACAGTTAGCACTTAACTGTGTAGTGAAAGGCTGTATCAGGCATGTGCTGAGACCCCACTGTACGGTGTAGGACAGGCATGTGATTTTTTTTTTTTCCTTGCAGTTGATGGATTGTTCAGCACTTCTATTAAATGCTTATTTACCTACTTCCTTTTGTCAGAGAGCTGCATTATAATCTACAGAATTTGTGTCCCTTTACCCAGGGCTGCTTTGGGTCTTTCCTAAGCATCTCCATCTTTTCATTTTTCTTCAATGAAGTATTACTAGAATATTCATTAGTATTGATGGACTAAATCAAACTCATCTAACTTTTCTCTTTAAAAATACCTTTCAAGTTATTCAAGAAACATTTGAATCACTTTTAATTTCCTTTATAAATTTTTTTATATTTTTACTATAATTAGATTAAACTAATACATTAATTTATGGAAAACTGACTTTTTATTACCTCGAGTCTTTTAACCCAAGCTTATAGAATATAGTTATTTAATTGAAGTCTTTTATCTGACTCTCTAAAATTTTATAGTACTTTCTATTCATTATATTAGTATGCAGCGATAAGTAACACCAAGTCTGAATCAGTGAGTTAACCAAAAGCTGCCATAAAGGTTGTATTAGCTTTAATATAAATAAGTAAATTTTCCCTATTTTATAGTTTGAAAAATGATTTCTGTAAAAGAAACCTAATCATTTGTATAAGATAGAAACTTCTGTTCCCATAAATGTATTATTACTCAGCTTTAAACAATCTGCATTGTGGAGGAATATTTTTAATACTCTTAGTAACAGTATTCTATTCAAGTTTTTCAAGAGCCAACTTTTATTTTGGGCATTTTTCAAGAAAGTTACATATTTTGGCTTTTACATTTGCTTTTGTAAAATAAAATTTAAATATTGTAATCTTTTCTGTCTCCCATATACCCTTTTTAACTCTTTATTTGAATAACTTTACTTTTTCATAGTAGTTTTACCAGAATGTTATGTCATGCTGCTAGCTTTGACTTTCCTAATAATTTTTTTCTGTTTGCTTGCTTGCCTTCTTTCTTGCTGTCTTGCTTGCTTTTTCTAAATGCATGTTAGTAACACAGAATGGTAAGGTTTATTCGGTAACCTGGTACATGCATGTAAGACATCTTCATCTCTTTTCTATCCTAGGAATCCCCTTCTCCCTTTTTGCATCCTCCTTGATCCCCTTTCCCTTATCTAAGATCTACTTCCTAGTTTCCTCTCACCTGACTTCTTTTTAAACTAAAAAAATTGCTCTTTTCTACCATTATGTTCATTTTTCTGTTTTTCTTTTTGTTGTTTTTGATTAATTGCTTTTAGTACATAAATTTTAATAGCTTCATCATTCTTACAAATGTATTTAAAGCTATATTTTTCTGAATAGTTGCTGCATGTCAGGTTTTTACATCTAGAATGCTATTGTCATTTATGTGTCATTTCTCTGGTGAATTCCTCTTTAACACAAGACATTATTCTGTCTTGTGTTTTTTTATTTCCCAGACAAACAGAACTTTGTTTTGCTGTACTTTGCTGTTGACTTCTAACTTTATTACACACTATTCAGAAAGCATATTCCACATAAATATCTAATGTTTAGAATTTTTGAGTTTTTCATAACTCATACATATTTTTAATATTCCTTCTATATTTAGAAAATTTTCATATTGTATGTTTGAGTATGAAATTTTTGTTTTTCATGTATATAAATAAGATTAATAATACGAACATATGCATATCTTCTATAGTGTGGTTTAAATTTTGTTTCATCTATCAACTCTGAAAAGTATACATTAAAATCAACTACTATTCTTTTTTTCTTCCTATAAATCTATCAGTTTTAGTTTTATCTATTTTAAATCTTTGTGGTTAGCTGCATGGGTATTCAGGATTGTTACAACTTCTTGACTGAATGCAACAGCTCTTGTACCCTATAATAATGCATTTTGCCCCCAAGTATATTTTGTTGGATAGTAAAAACTTAACATTGGCTATCTTTTGCTTTATATTTGTTTCACAGCATGTGTGTTTTCAATTCATTTATTTTCATTCATTCCATATCCTTTTGTTCAAGTACGTTTTCTTTAAACAGCCTATTTCTGAATCTTGCTTTAATACTGCTCTGAGAGTCTTTGTCAGTTAATTGGTGAGTTTAATTCATTCACATTTACTGTAATCACTTTAGAAGTAGAACTTTTTCTCACTTTAAATTTATTTAACTAGCATGTATTTACCATACATAATGATCACAGTCATCATAAGAAATTTGTACCTGTACATAACATGTCAATTATTCTTTTTCCCCCATTGTCTTCCCTTCCCTTCTACCCTTCTTCCCCTCTCCATTTATAAAAGCTTTGTTTCCACTTTTTCCCTTCCATTCTCTTTTTAAAATCCCTTTTCTCTGCCTTCCCTTCTGCCTCCTCACTCCCTTGTTCCCCTTCCCATTTGAACATGTTCTTTCTACTTCTCAGTATCTGTCCTCTGTTTTGCTTCTTATTTAACCTTTGGGTTTCTCCCACAGGTAAAATAATGTGATATTTAAACTTGTGTATCATTTATTTCACTTAAAATTGTAGCCTTGAGATGCATCCATATACCTATAAATAACTTATTTATCCTTCTTTAAAGCAGTACAGTACTCCATTGTATATTACCACATTTTCATTATAGGATTAGAACTTAAGCCTGAAATCTTACAGCATATATTCCACTTTACATGCTTTCTTCATTTCTCTTTATAATATATCTATTTGTTTGTCATTAGATGTGTCAAATTTTCATTTCTTGCTTGAAAGTCAACATTTGAATTTTACTGTTATAACTTACTTTGACTCAGTTCAGGTTATTTTCTTAACAACATAGAATGTATATCAGTATCCATGTTTTTATCATTTAGCCTCTCCTCCTTTCGCTTATTTTTGTATTGCAGGAGTTTAAGCTGAATATATTTATAGGTATACCTTCAGTTAAATATATTTATAGGTTTTCCCTTTACAAAATGCTATTTCCAGCTTATCCTTTCCTCCATTCCTACTGTTCTAACTATAATGGTATTTTAATGCTGCTTTGGTGTTAATTCACTGGCCTCTGTGGCCCTGGTGCTTTCCTTCTGCCTGGCACCAAAGATTCTCACCACCTGGGATTCGGTGGCCAGGAGGTCACAGCCTGACAGTGCAGCATAGGTTTTTGGGGTTTACCCCTGGAGGCAGGCTGATCGAGGCTGTGCAGAGGAGATCACAGATTAATTAAATTACTGCACCCTATTCCCAGTTATTGTCATTCTCCTGCTTTGGGTACTGTTTTGCAGTCATCTGGAAGTACCTGTGTTCTGTCCCTTAAGAATTTCTCAGGAGCATTTTCGTTAATCAGTAAATGAGAACCTGAAGCCCATAGCTTTTTTCATGTCTTTTGGCATTTCCAAAGTTGAATTCATGGGTCCAGAAATAGCTTTGCCTAGTTTGCTGTGTTCAACTAAACTGGAAGTTTCTTCCTACTGTACCTAATTCAGCTAGTTCTGCCTTTATTTTTTAAAATTAATTCCATTGTCCCATTTTTCAGGCATCTTGATTGTTCATGTTCCAATTTCTTGTAATTGGTTCTTAGTTTATTGTTACACTTCATTGCTTACATAGGCAAGTAGTCCCGATTATGAATTTGTCTCTTACTGCACCTCTTTGCCACAGCTTTTTTCAGTGTGCATTCTTATTTATTTATTTATTTATTTCCTTTCTTTCTTCTTTTTTTTTTTTTTTTCTTTTGAGTCAGGGTCTCGGTATGCAGTTCTGGCTGGCCTTGAGCTCATTTTGTAGCCCAGGCTACTCAAGAACTCACGTGATCTTCCTGCCTCAGCTTTCCAAGTGCTGGGATTATAGGTGTACACCACCATGCACAGCTTTCATTCTTCTTATTTTCATTACTTTGTAAATACTCTGCTAGTCTCATTCTTACTGTTTCTTTGATTCTTTGACAACAGTTATTGGGGAAATAGTTTTTAATTTGTTATATTTTATTAATTTGGAGTCTTATCACATTCTATTCAGATAATATTGTATTTGCAAGTTTGATCTTTTTGAAAAGAATATATTTATTGTAGATCAATATTGGTATTGTGATAAAAATGATGCGTAATTTAGACTTTGTGAGTCTTTATATTCATTTTTCCTCACTTGACTAGGAAGCTGAGGGTATGTAGTTAAGTTATACTTCAGTATTATTTTGATGGCTTACAGATTCAGCTTCCTATTTATGATTAAAAGAGGTTTTACCTCTTTAAGTACTATATACTTTGGTGCTAATATTCTGACTTCTACTTTTGTTTGCAGTTGCTAGAAAACACATAAAGTGCATAAGCTTGTACCTACTTTTACCATAAACCTAATTGCACTTAGTGGCACTTAGACTACTTTGGGGTCTGCAGCTGAAAGTGCACAGTGTTCCCTGTGGTGCAATGGATCAGCACCTTCCTGCATCCTTTCCCTATTCTGAAAGCTGCTTTCTGAACAAATACAGAGTAAGAGAGTATTTATGTTCAAATACAGAAGTTGCAAAACCTATGTTCAAGTCCCCTTCTGGGGCAGGTCAAGGAGATTGTCCACCTTTCTCATTGGGTGCGCTGGATTTCCAGCGATCCATGAGGTGGCACCTCCAGTTCTGCTAAGCAAGTGAAGTTTGGATGGGTTTTTTGGGTATCTTACTTTGTTAGGTGAGGTCTGAATAGATTTTTTTTTTTAAATTTGATTTCATGACTGTTTCGTGTTCTAGGAGCAGTCGCTTTTCATTTTAGTGACCTTTTAAATTGTACAGTTTTCTGACTGTGATTCATTGGTAATTTAGAGAGACTATATCAGAAGTCGCTGGCCTTGGACCATGCTCCATGGCTTCCCAGTGTTTCCTTCTTGCCACTCCTCCCGAGCAGTCAACAGGGCTGTAGAAAGTAAAACAGCTCCACAGTCCTCCTACAGGGAAAATGAAATCTAAAAATTGTGTGGTTTTGCTTAAAAAGAAGGTAAGACAGTTACAAATGCATCGAGAAATAAAGTCATCTTCGTGGAATTTTTCTCTTAACAAGCAAAGAAACTGTAAATTGTTATCTGACTAGTAGGAAATACATATTTATTTTAAAATAAGCTGTAATCATGGACCTTGAACTACAACCAGCATTTTTATCATAAATGACCAGTTTCTGAATACCAACCTAGAGGGGCTTTGCTTGAGAATCTTGGCCCGTGCAACATATCTCACAACTGTGCTCTCTCTGAGTTAGGCTAGTTTGCTTTGCATACACTGTCCCTGAAAAAAAAACCACTTTTATTAATGTAAAGATAGGCGCTGTGTATAATGCTTTCAGCAGAAGTGGCGAAGAAATACTCCTTGGCTTCACTTCAACAGCAGCAGTATGTTGGCAAAAACGGCTGCGGTGTCTTCCTTTGTGGACCTTACAATATTGGGGATAAGACAAAAAATGCAAAAGTAATGGCAAAAATTCTGATTTCATTGCTGAAACTTTCTTAATAGAGTTCTATGCAAATACTAGTTTTTGTAAAGTAGGAACAGAAATACTGCTCTTACCATAAAATTTCTGGTAGTAGAACTCTCTTAAATCTTTCTGACAGAGATAGTATTTGTCTTTTAAAAATGTTTTCCATGCTTGCACAGGATAAGTACAGAGAGTGAAAAAGTTCAATCTGATTATTTATGTTTCTGTGTAAAGATGTTTCTATTTCTAGTGGTTATACTTGGGTTACACTGATTCAGTCATATGTACACATACTCTGTATTTATCCTTTTGAAAGAAATAAAAAAGATAAGCACAACGCTTACAACTACAGAATACTAAATGAGTGCTCCTGTTCTTTCAGGAATTGTATGTTTATTTGGGCTGCAATCTTAAGGCAGACATGATATTTATGGCATTCACGTTAAAGATGACAAAAGAAATCAAAGAAATTGGTGGGCCGGGGATATAGCTCAGTGGCACAGTGCCTGCCTGGCAAGTGTGAGGTCTTGAGTTCGACCCTCAGTACTGAAAGGAAGGAAGAAAGAGAGAGAGAAAGAAATTAAAGAGATTGGGCTGTAAATTAAAAGACACTGGCCTACAGTCTTTCATTTTATGTCTCTTCTGTCACCCCAAGTCTTTTCTCCAGCGCAGGCCCAACAGGCATCTCTGGCTGTTTTTCTTCTCCTCTCCCCAGTCAGCCAGCCTGCCCTCACAAACCCTGGATGTGTACTTTGAGAAGCGTAGTGATCCCTGACATAAATCTCATACACATGCTTCCGAGTAAGGTAACTCCTGCTTTTATCAACTGTTCTTCTGTCCTTTCTTCTCTTTGAAAAGCAGCTTCCTCTTCCTCACGAAATGGGGGTATCCCAGGCCCATTCACCTACCTTGCCTGGAAGGTAAAGTCCACAGTGGAATCTGAGATAGTACAAAGAAATCAAAGCCAAGAGTCCTCTGACTGCATTCTAGGAGAAAAGACTACTCAAGCCACCCAGAAGCAGGTTCCCTCTGCCCTTCCACACCACCGGCAGAAGCTCTGGAGGTTGTGTCTATTAACCTTTATTTACTGTGCTTGTGTCCTCAGTGACAGGCTGGCACCTGGCACACAGTCTCATTCATTTAGTGCTGGGTAAATACTCAGCAAGGTGTGCCAAGTGAGTGGTAACAGTAGCGAATTTGGCACCATTTGACACTTATATCAGGACACTGAGGCTTCTGGAAGAAATCCACAGTTTCTGGTCAGCATAATAAAATATTTCATCTGCGGGTGGTAGCAATGAAACAATGCTGCAGAGCTTTTGTATGGATTCGATGAGAAATACGACCCAGAGCCTCCAGTTCAGTGAGACCGCGATGAAGAGCAGCCCACAGGAGTCAGCCCCAGACTGCCGCCGTCCACGCAGCGGCCTCCAGCGTAGGGCTGAAGAACCTGTGTGCCGAGAGCCACGTCCTCATCCGCAGCGAGGTGAGCCGCACCTGCCCTCCCTGCTCCACTCATTTGCACCCAAAGGAGGCAGCACGGGGAAGACAGAGGGGCCTATAAATGTAAGAAATCTAGCGCACGTGGAAAGAACCATGAACTGAGATTCCTAAATCCTGGCTTTGACCACTTTTAGCCCAGCAATTTAAGCTCACTAAGACACAGGTTCTAGTCCCTATATAAAATTAAAAAGTTCAATTAGTGTATTTTGTGCCTTTTCTGTTCGTAGTGATAGATTTGTAGAAATCCCCTTAATGTGCACACAAGGTTAAACGAATCACATATGGAATCCATGATGTTAGGCCTCATGAATACTTGCCCTGAAACTTATGTTCATCTTCTGCATAACGTCGGAGTTCACACAGTGCATTCCCCTCTCCTCCTATCTCAGGAATTCAGTTGTACTTGGCAACACTCCCAGCTCTGAGTCGTTCTCACCTCACTGCTAATGAAGTTTGGCTCCCTTCTGTTACCCATCTTGGTGAGATGGGAGGATGAATAACTGGAGAACAACATGGGCTTCTTTACATCTTTCTGTGGGTTTATTTTACATGTCAGTTTACTCTTCTACTGTGTACCTGCATAAGAATAAAAATGCTGACTTTAGTCTGAAAATTTCTAGGTTCTGCGATCATGACGACTGCTTCCGGCTTCTTGCCGCGTAAGTGTTATATCCACAGTCCATGGAATGCCTGGATTTCTTCCCCTCAGCCCTCTCAGTTTTCATATAGGAAACAGACCCCGAGAAGCAGTCTGCACAGGTCACAGTGATCTGACAAAGAAAGTGCCAAGTTCCACCACAGTCTAGGCTGTAGGCTTGGCTACTCTACTGGGAGTTAATCACCAAGAAAATTAAGTCTGGCACTTGTGCATAGTCCAGTGCTTCCTGGTGAAATATGCCCTTTTCTTTTCTTGCTACTCTTCAAATGGAACCAGGGATGTTCATTTTCTTTCAGGTGTGACATTTTGTAGCACTTAGCACTTTTAACCAAGAAGTAGAAATGAGTAAACACATTTGAGTTCATCACTCTTTGTGGTTCTCGCCTTGTTTATTGAGGATTTCTTCAGTGGTAGCTGCTGTGCTAAGTGCTTACATGGATTATCTTATTTAGCTTTCCAGCAAGGAAGGCTATAACCTTTGAGGAATTGCATGTTACTAATGAGGAAAGCAAAGGTACAGGGGTTAATTTTTCTGCACCCCGTAACTAGTGCAGGTAAGTCTGGGATGCATTCAGGAAGTCTAATGTAACATGTACATGATAGAACAAAGTAGACATTCTTGCTGGTAATGGTTGTACTCCAGAATCCCCTAATGAACGTGTATGGGCTGTGTGCCTTAGTGTATTCACCATGCAGTATAGTATCTCCATGGAAAACAATTCATTATAGCTGTGCATTTATGTGTACACATGGATAGATTTAAATATAATGTCTCAATACTTTTTGCTTTTTCATTTTAATTGTTTATATCAAGAGATTTTAGCTCTGATATTAAAGAGACAGCATTATCTTTACAGCATCTTGCACATAGTAGCTCTTCAATAAACGCTTGTTGAATTCATTCTTCTCCTTCTAAGTCAAATGGCAGTGAGATAAGGACCCAAAGAGGCAGGTTCTAGTCCTGGTTTCCGTGGTGATTCACTTTTAGATGGCACAGGCTGGCTGTCTTTTTGGAGCCAAGACTGCAATGAGTCAGGAAGGGTCAGATTCTGCGGCCGGCTGTGCGCTAAGTGGAGGCCCGTGTCACACTCCACCCAGTGCAGCTATGTACCCCAGCATTGTCAGACCTCATCCAGGAGGTGAGAGACGTTGCTGGGAACATGGAGCAGCATTGTTGCATCTTTTGTTTTGCTTCCAGTCTAGCTACTGGGAGGCTTTCGGTAGGTTCCTTGCCAGGCACAGTAGTGCTCTGAGCATCCGCTGAAGGCAAGTGTGGTTTCTAACCACCGCTCCACCAGGGCTGTGGTTAGAAATGAAGAGAGCCGGGGCTCCTAGGAGACAGTGTGGGCATAGCGAGTGCTCCTGCCAGAGACTCTCAGTGCACACACAGTCGCCCTTAGGAGTAGTGAGGGCGAAGCAGCAACACGCATCTCTACCAGATGCCCAGAGTGATCAGGTGACAGGAAGTAAGCCACACAGTGCTGTTTTGGCCCTCAGTGGCAAAGCCCTGGTGCTGCCAGCTGCCTGGCCTCCTGCACAGCGGGCAGTGAATGCACCCAGGATGGAGCACTTTTCCTGGGGCTCGGAAACCTAGGGTTCTGGGCTATTAACCACAGCAGCTAAGGGTGTTGAACTGACCTATGCTTGGTTCTTCCTTCTCTCCTTATCATCCTTCCTGTGTACCACCACCAATCCAGTAAGAAACAGGGAGTATAGGTTGCAAAGCCTAGAGAGCTGAATTCATGAGGTACAGTGGTCTCCGGCTTCTCCCTTGCTAAGAACTCCGCATCGCAGTCTTTCTGGAGACGCAGGCTCTTCGCACAAGAGACCATCTTAGACCTGCTTGGTTATAATGATGGCACGAGTTTACAGTCCTAAACCCAAAATGCTCTGAAAACAGGCTTTTTCGTAATTTTGTGGCATATGATATAACCTAAAATTCAGAACGCTGTTTATGTCTGTCTGTTCCTCACTTCCTGGGAGCATTCATGTGCTTGATGGTGAAAGCATTGGTGCCTTCCGTCGCAGGGCCTGCGTGCTCCCTGCGGTGGGACATCCAGAGTGGACGGAAGACTCCGCTTCCTACCTCTCTGAAATGGGAAGAAACCCGAATTCCAAAAACATCCGGCCCGCGGGGTTTCTGAGGATAAATTCCGTACTCATAAATCGTTTTCCTTAAATTTGAAAATGTTTAGTTAACCCTTAAGAAGATGAATGTTCACTGATTCTTCTTCCCTTACAAAGAAAACAAGGTAGGGGGAGGGGAGTAGCAAAGCAAGCGTAAACAGCGGCTCTTCCGGTAACTGGCAGGCGCCTTCTCAGCCCGAGCCCTCCTTACCAGTGAATCTTCTGGAGCACAGAAATCTGGGTATGTTCCTCTGCTGCAATTAGACATGAAAGACGGTTTGATTTCACGGTGGAGCTGCTGCCTTCCTCCCTGTGCAGCAGTCTGCGAGCGACTCACAGACCCATAGCGCCACCTTTCTTCCACGTGTGGAATTAAATCTGCACGCAGCCCCGGCCAGAAAGACTTTTTAGGCTTGAGCCTTTAGGTTTGAGCCTCAGCCAGGAAGCAGTTCCCAGATACTCAAAAACACAAAGGAAGAGCTGCAAAGTGGACAAGAAATGTCTTCTCTTGTTTCCTGTCCCAGAGCGATAAAACTGGTAACCTAATATGTCGTTGGCAAGTGTGAGCCGTAAACTCTGTGTTTAATTAGTTTGCACTGCGTGAGTCATTTTACACACTAGACACTTTGATTTACAACCTGTTGCGTTGCAGAACTTTTCTAGGCTTTTTACTGTGTTCTGAAGTATTCTCCTTGCTGCTGACACTGCAAAACATTAGAGGTACGCGCTCAGTTCAGAATTTTTTCTTTTTCATTTCGCAGTTACAAATCAAACATGCCGTTACAGAAGCAGAGATTCAAAAATTGAAGACCAAGGTAAGCACCAATACAAGGTGTTTGAATTGTGCTCTTTAATTTCGTATGTATAAATTCACAAGGAAGCTAAAGGATTTCCTCGGGAGTATTTAAAAGGATATAGATGTGAGAGGTTGAGTTTGTGGGGTGTGCTGACACACCCGCCAGTGGGAGCACGCTTCTCATGCAGTACCCCTCAGTGAAAAGTAACAGGCGCTTGAGAGTTGAAATATGTACACATATTTGCATGTATGGTGCTAAGGCCCTCTGAGAAGTCCGCAGAAAAGCAATATTTTGATGGCTCAAGCATCTGAACAATGTTTCAATTGTGAGTTCCTTAAATTTGGGCTGGTGTAGCATATCTTCATCTACCTTGTTGTAGATAGGTATATCAATTTAGCTTACTCTGCAGAAGCAATGTACTTTAAATATAGAACATTAATCACTTTTTATAAAAACAATTTCTAGTTTCCATAAATTAACTATTATAAATTTCATGTTGCACATACATAATTGATTTTAGGAGCCAAGTACTCATAAAAGATTTTAGACTAGACATTATTATTTAAATTTGTGGGGAGAACAAAAAAATCTTTATGAAAGGAAATACATATTTTAGTCTACATGTATCAAATACAATATTCAAAAGGTCATTTTTAATTGGTAAATAAGATATGAGATACAATTTAGTAATTGGGTTTAGTTTTATCAAGTACATAATTTCAGAGATAAAAATACCTTAGAATTACTTTTAAATAATTCTTTACTGTTCCTGTGACTTTTTAAAATTAGGACATAATGGGGCTGGGGATTTAGCTCAGTGGCTTAAGCGCCTGCCTGGCAAGCGCGAGATCATGAGTTCGATCCCCGGTACCAAAAAAATAAAAAAATAAAAAAATTAGGACATAATTACTTCCCCACCACTAATGTGTTTGATTACACTGTGAACCCTTGTTTTGGGTTTTCTGTGTGTTTTAAATGGAGATGAATTGGCAAGGATATTTTGGTTATATAACAGTCTCAGCTAATATGGTCTAGAGGTCTTTTTTTAAAACATGTCTGTATATCATTTGTGGTGTCAGCCTAGCATTGTGAATAGGGATTTTAAAAGTAGTAGTGGTTGGTAAATAAGCAACTGGATACAAAATACTACTTAATAAAAAGTGTAGTAAAAAATCTAGTCCTGTTTTAAATTGTAATTGCTCTTGACGTAGAAAGGTAAAGTAGATCTTTAAAAAATTATTTAGTTATACTTAGGGCAAGTGAGTCCTCTGTGATTGTAAATGCTATGATAGAATTATATGTTAAAATTTATAAACATTCAGTTTTAAAAATACTGTAAATTAGTATTTTATATTTTTATACCCTTGACATAATATTTACAGATTAATTTACTATGATTATTATGATGATAATAAAATTCCTAATTTCAAAGTGTTTTTTGGGTAGTTCTTATTTGTAATCTGCTTTACAAATGTTCTTAGTTCAAAATTTACATGAAGCATATGCCTACATGTATGTCATATATTTATATATTTTATATATTCACATATTCCAAATATATTATTGTTTGCTGAATGCTATCTATTTTCAGTGTCTTGGTTTTTTAACATTGATAGTTTACAGTAGCACTGCATCTTCTTGGACTTTAAGAAGTTATAGGCAGTAGATAAGGCATTAGTTTGAAGACCTGGCAGTTTTCCTGAGTAAATGACTTTTAAAGTCTCACCTAAAGGATCACTGCTAAATTTCTGTGTAAATGAAGGTATTAGACTAGTACGCTACCTATCTAGAAGATTACCTAGAGGCAGAAATCACAAGTTATTTAAATTAATCAAGTAAGCATTTGTATTTTTACTTAGCCTATTTTCTGTACTTTTTTAGGAAATGAGGTTTATAAAGATCTAGAAATTTATCATGCTGCTGTAATGCAAGCTATAGTGTATGCTCATGGCAGTTGAAATAAAGAACCTAATAAAGCCATCAAAGTGGTTAAAAGCAAGTCAGAGCTAATAATTGCTAGTTGATTGTTAGCATGCTGGTAAATTATATCACAGTTCTGTTATGTGGATATCATTGACTCTTGGAGAAATTTAATCACTTGCTAAGGGCTTAAAAGCCCGAAATGGCAGAAGCAGGATTCAAATCCAAGCTGAATGGCTGGAGGAGTCCTCTTAACAATTAGGCCTTACTCTGTATCTGCGCCTTTCTCCCCTACTCTCCCCACTCCATGTCCAGTTAACTTGTTATGTGTCATTTTACATTTTTAAAACTATAAAAAATGTTGGCATTCACTGGGTTTAGTAAGACTATCAAACCTCTTTTCCTGTTTACAGAATTTCAGACTTTATGGTGTAAAGCAAAGCTCATGGGCGCTGGAATCAAATTTATGCTTCATCATTTATCAGATATGTAATCTAGGGCAAATCAGCTCAGTTTTCAGGGTGTGCATCTTATTGTCTGTGGAATTATGGAAATAAGACGTGCTCTTCCCACCTCAAAGTGTTTTGATATATAGAACAATGGGATTTAATCTAAAACATGCTGTTAGAATATGAGAGACTTTTGCTACCGAGTTATCTAGAATATTCCTGACTTGATACTTGACACTAATTTTTTCTAGCTCCAAGCAGCAGAAAATGAGAAAGTGAGGTGGGAACTAGAAAAAACCCAACTCCAGCAGAACATAGAAGAGAACAAAGAAAGAATGTTAAAATTGGAGAGCTACTGGATCGAGGCTCAAACTTTGTGTCACACAGTCAATGAACATCTCAAAGAGACACAAAGCCAGTATCAGGCCTTGGAAAAGAAGTACAATAAGGCGAAGAAATTGATCAAAGATTTTCAACAAAAGTAAGCAGCTTCTGAAGAACAATTTCCTGTGTTTAAGATCATTTTGGGCCAGTAATTTTGTAATATCACAGGAGTCCATGCATACCCATGTTTATATCAGCACAACTTATACTAGCTAGATCTTAGAAACGGCCTAATGCGCATCAGCAGATGAATGGACAAAGAAAATGTGGTATGTATGCACACTGGCTTTGCTGTAGAGAAAGGTAACCTTGTGACATTCATAGGCAAACAGATGCGATTTAAGAAAATAATGTCAGGCACAGAGCTTAAATAGCTCATGGCTTCTCTTATGTGACAAATTCAGTGTGGGGAGGTAATAGGAGTAAAATAAAAGATAGATTGGAAGTAGGGATATCTTTTTCAAATCAGTGGAGTGGAAGGGGTAACAAGAGATGGAGCAAGGAGGAAGAAAGGGCGACAAAGGGTTGGAAAGCAAGGGGGTTAGAAAAAAGAATTAGGGTGTACCTGTCCCAACTTCTCAGGATAAGTAATAATAACTTGGTAGTATCTAGCAGAAAGAGAAGATCTCAGGTTTTTGCTTTGAGAAGCATAGTTGTACTCTAAAAATAGTTACACCCTAAAAAGTTAGTGTGTTTCAGAATTCACTTTTTTTTCTTTTTGTGTACCCGGGATTGAACTCACACCCTCAGGCTTGTCAGGCATAGAATTCACTTTTACCTTTCCTTTTCTTTTCTGTTTTTTTCCCCAGCACTGGAGATGGAACCCACCGAGCTACAGCTGCAGCCCTTTCTTATTTTTCATTTTGATTCAGGATCTTGTTAAGTTAGCTGGGCTGTTTTCAGATTTCGCATCCTCCTGGCTCAGTCTCCCAGGGTGCTGGGATTCTAGGTGTTTGCAGGTTTTTTTGACAGTTAATTGTTGATAGTAATTGTTAATACATTTGACTTTCTTAATTTTTTTGGAAACATGTCTGTGATTAGAAGCAAAAAGCCTAGCTAAGCTAAGAGAATGACTGTTAGATACCATGAATGAAGAGCAGCATTTGGGGCTCGGGCTGCTTCTGTGCTGAATCTCACTACCAGTAACTGCAGACTTTCTCAGCTACAAACAGTCTGAATTGACCAGCAAGCCCCTCCTCCTTCCCTGCCTCTCTGCCTTTCCCAGCTGTGAGAGAATGACAAGGGCCCAGCTCACTCCTGTACTGTGCTTTTGAACTTCAGCAACTCTCTAATCTGCATCTGCTTTGCTTGGCTTTCATTTCTTCAATCGAGGCGTAATATTGAGGGAAATGACCAGGAGAGTTTTACTAGATTTTTTTTTTATCAGATATTTCTGGCTAGCTAGAACAAAAATGGAGTGTCCTTACTTTTTCTACTGCTTCCATGCTAATCCTTGGAAGCTAAGTGCATGAAAGATTCACCGTATCTCCATTTCCCATCATGGAAATAATATTTTTAATATTTTAATATAAGAAGTTTGTCATGAAAAAGGGAGTAATTGCTCTTTGTCACTGTGAATTCAGTGTGACACTACTACACTATTTTAACTTTTTGCAAAAAAATAGTCATGCCTCTCTGTCATGTAATAAATTTATAATAAATTTTGCCAAATTTTCATGTTGTGTGCTAGAGTGTCAGGGTGGAGGATCCCTCTTTCTCACCATGTTATGGGTAGTGTGTGAGTGATGCTTCTCCAGAGCTGCTGACCCTTCTCCACCCATACAAAGAAATCAGGTTGTAATCATCCTTTTCAACACTTACCATCTAGATGCATGAGTTTATTTACATTTGTAACATCAGAAATACAGAACTGTTTCTACCTGACGTGTAATTATCTCCACCAAATTACCCGACAGGTCTTTAGTTCAGCAGCTCCTATGTAAGTGGGTATGGGTGCTCTAGAGTCATAATCTACAAGTGAAAATCATAATCAGCAGAACAGAAATATTTTTATTTATTTTGTGATCCATTAAGATGTTTTATTTTCTTTCAATACTATAAACTGTGGTTGAGGTTTGCTTATTTAAATACGTGTCTAGTTGTTTATCCCACTGTGCAGTTATTGCTCAGATTAGACCTTTTATGTTTCTTTACTGAGTGTTTACTACCATCAAATCTGTTATTTTTTTTCTTAAGAGAACTTGATTTCATCAAAAGACAGGAGGTAGAAAGAAAGAAAATAGAAGAGTTGGAAAAAGCACACCTTGTGGAGGTTCAGGGCCTCCAAGTGCGGGTGAGTGCCTTCTCAGAGCCACTAGATAACGAGACAGCTTTGCCTGCTGCACACAGAGGCGTGCTGGTTGAGTTTATGATGGGCTTTTCTCTTTCTTTCTTTTCAGATTAGAGATTTGGAAGCTGATGTGTTCAGGCTGCTGAAGCAAAATGGAACTCAAGTGAACAATAACAACAATATCTTCGAGAGAAGAACATCTCTGGGTGAAGTCTCTAAAGGAGACACCATGGAGAACTTGGACATCAAGCAGACATCTTGTCAGGATGGCCTCAGCCAAGGTGTGTTTAACCTAGCCAAGAAAATCACTTACTCACTGTCATTTAGACTTTCAGCCTCTGTTTCTGATCTAGAAATCTACTAGCTGAAATGTCTTTCTTTTAGAGCAAATGAGTCAGGAAAATGGGAGTCTACCAATTTAGCTCTGTCTTATCTCTATAATCCTCTAATGTAAATAACTTACAGATTATCAACTAAAGACAATGAAATGTTATTTTTAATCCATCATAAAATTGATGTACAGATACTGCTTTAAAAGTAATAGACCATCCCATCTAGGGTGACCTCCACAGCTTACATATTTTTTCCATCAGATTCTGTTGGTACATTTTAGATATACATAGTGATCACAGTCACCATAAATTGTACCTCTGCATGATATAAGTTCATGTCTATCTATCTCTATCTTTATATCTAGATATAAAGATCTCTATATCTGTATCTTCCTATGTAGATATAGATATAGAGATAGATATGTTTGTTTTAAGCAGCATCCCATTCTGCAGTCCAGGTTGGTCTTGGACGCACTCTGTAGCATAGGCTGGCCTCAAACCATGGCAATCCTCCTGCCTCAGCCTCCCAAGTGCTGGAATTACAGGCATGTACCACCACACCCAGACAGACCTTACACATTAATGAATGGAATTTAGAATTTTCAGTCCTTAGAATAAAGACCTCTTTTTCATAACATCAGAAAACTGCCTGCCTGCCTTTACCACTTGAAGTTTATTTATTTAAGTAGTTCTGAGGACTAGGAATATGGCTCAGTGGTAAGGAGAGCACTCACCTAGCACTCCAATGCCCTGGGTTCAATCCCAGTGCTGTATACATATACACAAATACATGTAGTGGTGTTTTCTGTGTTGTTCTCTGTATACGTCTCATGTTTTTCCTTATTATTTGGACCAAATAAGACCAAGAACCCTGGACTAGATCCAACATCTGTAAACAAACTACTTACTTTCTCACGCTCCATATAAAGGCTGCCTGTATAAGAATCTGCAGGTTTTAATATCTATAGTGCTTCCTATAAATTAGAAAATGTATGAGAATTTTTAAAGATAAATATACAAGGGAGTGGAAAATATTTGGCTTCATCCTTTTAAATATACACACATGCACATGTGCACACATATAGCGATCTTTAGTTCACAGGAAGCAATTTCACGTGTAATAAAAGCCTGCTAAGGATGAGCTGTTCCGGTTTTTTTTTTTTTTTTTGAGGATCTTTCTCATATTAAAACGTTTCCTGTGAACTTGAAAAACAAGTATTTATATCCTATCATTAACTTTTAGAACTAACTTCTTAGCCATTAAAAATGAGATGTATTGGAAACATTCATTTAAAACTAAAGTGATATCTAGAGATTTGAATCCATTTACTGAATTTATGTCTTTCTGATTGGCATTCTCTAAACAAGCTATAAATAATGGTTCTCAGGTGACTGAAATGATATGATTTCATATCAGCAGTTCTGCTAAACAAGGAGCTCTGTGACTTTAAGAAGACCATTCAGCTTCTCAGAGTTGACTTTACTACGTAGAATATAAAAATACTGATACTATTTCTTCTCCACCTAACAAGTATATTTTGATGCTATACACATTGGTCTGTGGAGCCAAAAATATTTTATTATTAGAACTTATGGAATTATAATTTTTTTAATTGGAGCACTATATGATTTATATCTAAAGAAAACACTAGAAATCAAAGCAATGTTGTTGTTTCTCACCTTTTTGAATATTTAAACTTTAAAGTTAATTGTAGTTTGCTCTAACTACATGTTCTTGCTCTGGGATACACAAGTATTATCAGTAATCACTAGCTTTTCATTATTATTCATTTCTTTTTGTTTAGAAACCTGTATTTTGTCAAACATATAATTAATGGTATTTATTAAATTATATGACTACAGAAGATCACCAAACTATACTATTAACATGCTGATTTGAATCAAAACCTTACCTTTCTTTTGAACCCTTTTTTCTGCTCTACACTTTCCATTTTGCCACATAATTATCAGTTTCCCTAGCAACACTGTCAGTGCACAGTGAGATGTGGAGACTACTAACTCTTACTGAAGCCCGTCCATGCCTGTGCAGCAGAGGTAGAATCAGTCATCTCACACGTTGGCTGCACAGGTATCAAGTGGTGCTCCTCCAGTTTTGCAGCTGAGGACAGTGAGTGATGAATCTCCTTGAATTTGAATTGCTTGGTTACATAAGCTAAAATGGCTTGGTCCATCACTAGATAGAGTGCTCTGGAAAGCACTTTTCCAAATTGATCCTTTGCGTCTGTTGCTAGGGAACACTGAAGTACTAGGGTTTAGAAAGGAGAATGAGGCTGCTGACCACACACGGGCCACACAGCATGTAGACACCTCCCCCCAACCCCCGCATCTTTTTAGCGGCCTAGGTCCAGGACTGGCTTCCAGCCTGTCTGGTCTCTGCCTTCTCAGGAAAGCATCATCATCCTCCGCCTCTTCTGATTTGCTTTCCAGCACTGGTAAGCTAAGAGGAGCAGTTCGGTGTATTTGGGGCACTTGAGGCAAAGGATTTGTCAGTTACAGGTCAATGAAAAACTGTATTAGAATGCAATAGTGAGGGCAAAACAAAAAGCACAAAAAGCAAGTAGAGGAGGCAGAAAAGAAAGAAGAGGAAACGAAGAGACACTGAGTACCCATTTCTTCATACGACCTCATATTCTCCTACACAAGAGTTTCCTGACCGGGAATAATGATATGACTGTCAATTTGGAATGTTGTACATTTTTGAGGAATAAAACCATTTTCAAAACCATGCAAAAATTTACCACAGTTAAAATTATGTTTGAACTCAAACACAAGTATTTCATTCAAATTCTGACAAAGATTATACATTGAAATTCACTACTTAATATATTTGAATACTTTTTTCTTATAATTCTGTGAAGAAAACGCAAAAATTTCTTTAACCAGGAGTTATAACAGACTTCATTTTCTTACAGTTCACACCAATGTGTTGGTCATATATGATTTTCCATATGACGGGACAGGAGAAATTGTAACTTTGTCCTACTAACACATTTCTTGTTGTGACTGCTTAGTGCTGAAGTAATACTGTTCCATATGAGTTCTCTACCTTGTATCCAAGGTCACTGAAAGAACAGGAACATGTATCACTGCCAGTGTGTTGTCAGATTAGAATCAGAGCAGAGCAAGGGTAGGTTAGAGAGCTCTCAGTAAGTTACAGAGTTGTAAACTTAGTTGAGTAGATTTCCTGCAAGAGCCACTGCACTATAACACTTTCTTCTTTATACTTTTAGATACTTCAGGGTCTGTAGAAGGATACTTTTTCGATTCAGGTATTTTAAAGCTATTTTGTTAGATAAAGATTATGCGTATCCCCTTGCAATACTGAAAGAAACATTAGGGCCAATAGGTGAAAGTTACATAGGAAGGCAAATTATTACTAGCCTCTAATGAGAGGTCAGGAATAAGTATAGTACCATTTAAAAAGTTATTTCGAACACTACATACTTACTTCTGGGCACACTGTAGGTGACGCACTGATGTGCAAGGGAAAACAATAAATAGAACTTAAAGCACTGTATAAGTATCTTAAAGATGAAAGTGATCAAAAAGAGCCACAGTGTATAAAATTAGAATGTCTTTTCTGGATTCACAGACCTTAGGTTAAAAATGTGGACATTGAAAGTGGTATGGGGTAGTCCTGGAATAAAGCAGGCTCTGCGTGTCTGAGGAAAAGCTGGCACGTAGTTTTGTAACTGATGTGATGAACAGTTTTGAGGTATAACAGGGTCCAAGTTGCTTTGGGGTTTGTAATTCAGAGATCCCAGTAAAGCATGGTGTTACTGTCAATGCTGCTTATTTCTCACCCTCCCCTCCACAGTCTGCAGGTTTGGGCGATGTCATGTCACCTTCCCCGCAGTGTGAGCATGGAGGGTTACATAGAGTACTAGTCTGTCTACTAATTGTGAGATGGCGAACAAGTTACTATATTCAATTTGCCTGATTTTAGAAAAGTAGAATTCTTGCCAGGGATTTAGCTCAGTGGCTTAAGCGCCTGCCTGGCAAGCGCGAGGTCATGAGTTTGATCCCTGGTACCAAAAAAAAAAAAGAAAGAAAGAAAAAAAAGAAAAGTAGAATTCTTATAAAACAGGAAAATTGATAGTGTTGCTATCGAGATTAGGTAAAAACATTTGAAGTACTTTGTGTAGTATCTGTCACATAGAAAGAGCTCAGTGCCTACCATCACAGTAGCATCCTGATGGTAATACCTGCTGCACTGAGCTCTAGAGGCTGGGGGAGATCTTCTACTATTTTTTTCAAATACAAAAACTGTGCATTTTCTTACGCTTCATAAATTGAAGAAATATGACAGTGTCCTAATGAGACCATTACTGACAAAGTGTATTCTCTGAATAAGTGGCCTGCTTTTAATGATGCTACTGTCAGAGGGAAAAGATTCTAAACCAATACCAAAATAAACATACTCCCTTTGTAAAAGCAAAATAGAAAAAGCCCTGGTTTCCACAAGAACCCAAGAGTGGACAGTTAGAACTGGCAGAAGGAGCATTCCAGGACCCAGCGGGGTGGTAATGCCGCGGCTCACTCAGCCCCTGTCCAGGCAGCTGTGCTGTGAAATTTTCTCTTAAATAAGCCAGCTGTGGCTCCTCTTTAAACACTTTATTGTAGAATTTTGTTCTGTTGTGTAGAATCCCAAATGGCCCCTTTCATTTCTATCGTACCACATTATAACCTTACAAGTACAGTAGCTGGAGCTCCCAGGCATAAACTTCGTACAGCAAGTACCACGTGGCTGATGTATGTACCTGGTTTTTGTTGGTTTTGTTGTTGTTGTTCTGTTTTATTTGGTTTGGTTTTTGTAGAGAGAGCCTTACTAGATTGCTCAGGCTGACTTTAACTTGTGATCCTGTTGTCTCAGCAGCTGGAAGAGGTCCATATTTACTGTGAAATTTTATGCTTAATATTGACCTTATTTATAGCCACTATATTTTCCTAGAAACATGGAAAACTGCTCTCTATAGTAAGTTAAGAAAGCTAGAGTTTTTATTTCAACTAGTGTATAAAGGCTGCCAGAATGAACCACCTTATTCATATGTCATTTCATTTTTTTAATAGATTTCTAGAAATAGGATGGCTGAGTTAAAGGGCAAATGATTTTTAACACCTAAATAATATCTAGTGGAATAAATAAATATAAGGGTATACTGAATTATATTATAATAAAACACTGAAGGCAAAGTTCTGAAAGTACATCCAAGAAGACTATACTGAAAGCTGACAACAGTGATAATGGAAGAAGACAACAGAACAATATGTTTGAAGTATTAAGAGAAACAGAACTGTCAACCTTTTTATTTAATAAAAGTTAGCCTACGTTGAAAAATAGGAAAGAAATAAACCAGGCATGGTGGCACATACCTGTAATACCAGCACTTTGGGAGGCTGAGACAAGAGGATCAAAAGTTTGAGCCCACCATGGACAATTTAGCAACTTAGCAACTCTGTCTCATAATAAAAAATAGGGCTGGGAATGTAGCTCAGTACAAGGTCCAGTGTTCGATCCCTAGTATCGCAAAATAGAAATACATTTCAGACAAGCAAAGTGTGTTCATTTCCTACCAATAGTTCCCCAGAAAACTTTTAAAAGATATATTTCAGAAGGGAAAAAAATGATACAGGAATGGCTTATTAAAAGAAAATGTAACCATGCTGAAAACTATTAAATTCTCTAAATTAAATAATATCAAACTCAAGCCAGAAGTGTAATTTTAAAAATTTAATTTAATTTAAAATTTTAATTTACCACTAACTTGTGTCTATACAAAGAACACAAAATTGGTTTAACAGTAGAAAATACATTCTTATGCTTCACATGTTGACTAGGAGAAAACAAATATAATTACCTCAATGAGTGAAAAAAATGTTTAATAAAATTTAATACCTATTCATAATAATAAGTTTTATCAAATGGCAAATATAGAGAATGTGTCTTAACTTCAAATTGTGAGACTGACAAAAATCTCCGTCAAACATATTCAGTGATAAAATGTTAAAGCCAAAAGTTTCCTTTAAAGTTCAGAATGCTTTTCATATTTCACTACAAAATGTTGTTATTATTCTATTTAGTGTTGTTCTAAATGTCCTTAGCTAGCGTTGTAAGACATGCAAAAGAGTTTTAAAAAAACTTAAGTGATAAAAAGAATAGAAAGAAGGGAGCCAAATTGTTAGTATACACTCACTAAGAAATTGAATAAATGAAAATGAGTCTATTGATCATAAAAATTTATGATCATAAGAATTATTAAGGTAGATCACTTTAAGCATCATTAGACATCAGTCCCAACTAACAAAAAATGTAGTTTTTACAAGACAACATTTACAATAGCAATTATGTTCAGTAGCCAGTGAAGAATTTAACAAAAGACACTTGGAAAGACATTTTAAAAGATCTGTATAAATAGAAAAAGAAAGGAAGCCCTAATATGGTAAAAATGTCTTAATCTAAATCTCTGTCCCATACAATTTCAGTCAAAATTTGAATAAAGTTTATACCATCTTTAAAATTTGGTGTGTTGTTTCTAAACTATTTGAATGAATATCTGGCCCAGGATAGTAAAAGTACTTCTAAGAAAGACTAAGATAAGCAAATCGTTTTTCCAGACACCAAGAGTCATTACGAAGTGAAAGAGATGGAGAAAGTGGTATGGTCTCAGCAACTGACAAGTATGCTGATCCAATACAGTAGAGAGCCCCAAGCCCACCCACACGTTCATGTCATGGTAAGAGTACTACATAACTGACTGCAGATCCGAGGACACCCAACGCATGGTGCTGGGAAAACTGACCCATCATGTGGGAGCCAGTGAAAGTGGAGCCACCCCACGTCATCACAAGATAAAGGCCCACTTATTAAAGGCAAAAGCAATATTTAAAACTCCTGGAAGAAAAAATGCAGTATTTATTTGATTTCTAAAATGCAGAAGTCTAAATCATAACAAAAATTTAATAAGTTTGACCACAGTAATAATAAGAAAATTTGATCATCAAGAAACAATACAGTACCTCGAAAGAGAAATCCAAAACTGACAGATGACTTTTGTAGAACATAACTAAGAATACAAATTGTTTTCTGGAATATATTAGTATCTAGGTATAGTAAGGTCTCATACCAATCATAAGAGAGCATGAGTAGCATAACAAAAAATGGACAGAATACATAAACAAGAAGATCATAAATGAGAAAACCCAAAGATTAATAAATATAAATTATACATGTAAACTCATTAGCAAAAATGATGTAATTGGCTATGATAATGTTTCATAGAAATATGAGATAACCCGCATGTGGCAGGGAAAGGAAATCCATACAGCTTGTTTAAAAAAACAGTATTATCCAGTGAAATGGAAGATGTGCAGGTCCTGTGGCCCAGCATATTCACTTTACTGCACGTGTTCAACCCTCTGTAAGCTTTTGCGAGTAACCACGGAAAGCCACGATCAGGCATTCACCACTAGGGCTGGGAGAACAGTTCGTAACAGTCTCGGTAAAACATGAATTAAACCTAATCACACTTTTCAACACGAGGATGAACAAGCAAAAATACAATTTGCAGAATATTCTGGAATTCATTACCAGATGCAAAGTTTACAAGGAAGCAAAACTAATCAATATATTCTTTGAGGTGCATCTGTGGAAAAACTAGGAAAAAAGCAGGAAGTAAGGGTCAGAGAGGGATTTGGAAACACCGATTTTATGGTTTAGACTTGAAAGAAGTCCATGAGTGCCTTCTCCTTTTTCATTTTCCACGTGACAAACACATACAACACATGTACTTTTGTAGAAATAAAATATTTAAAAACAGATTTTTTTAAAAGTCAAATATCTGAGTAAGAAAGAGGAAAACTACACACACACACACAGAAGTTTAGGTTTAAAATCTTAGTTTAAGGTTTAGTTAAAAAAAAAAAAAGGGCCAGCATCAGCCAGACATTCATATGGATAAGATTCCTATGGTCGCCAGACTCCTCTAAGAAATCATTTTCTTTGTCTTTTTATCCTTTGTCTTGAGCCTGTGTTAGTGCCTCTTCACATACCTGTGGGTTTGAGGCCTGTGTTAGTGACTCTTCACATACCTGTAGGCCTGTGTTAGTGACTCTTCACATACTGTGGGTTTGAGGCCTATGATAGTGACTCTTCACATACTGTGGGTTTGAGGCCTGTGATAGTGACTTTTCACATACTGTGGGTTTGAGGCCAGGCTTACTGCATTTCCTCATAAAGTATGTGAGAGTAAATACATCAAGTGTTCAGTTTTAGCACTGGAGCCCAGAATTTTAAAATAAGGTTAAAGCATGATTAAAACCAGAATTGATTGAGTGGGAAGTCATTAGAAAGAAAGTGAATGCATGTACTACTTTATCAGCAGTGTCTCACACAAGAGGATTAGCACAATGAGGTGATTATTCCAAGTTGTCGTTATTGTTTAGTTCAAATTTGGGGCAGGGGGAATTCTGGAGTAGATTTGAGCTTTTTAAAATCATGAATATGGTTAACATTTTTTGTAAACCTTTAAAATTTTCTTTTTTCCTGTACCACTTATTGGGTATTCTTTTTAATCCTCAATAAATAATTTTGGCTGTTAAATATTAACAAATTTAAAGGGTGAACATTCCTAATAAATCACTAGGGAAAATTTTAATGAACAAGCCAAATGAATGAGAAATCAATATTTATCGATTATTTTCTGGCATATCATTAAAGCCAAAATCTTTTACTCACTAAAGAAAAGGACCTTTTTTTAATCGCATATTTTGCAAGTTTTGAATCTATCTACATATAAATCATTAACACTTTCCTGGCCAGATCCATGAGACATCCAGACGGAGTTATTCAGTTGCAAAAGGAGAGCTCTCCTTAGCTCACACTTTCCCAGGGTCTTCATAGTTTCCCAGGAACCACTAGACACTCCTTCAGCCTGAGATACATACATATCACCATCAGAAGATAGCTAACGCCAATCTTACAGGAACTACAGTCTTGTCAGGATTTTTCACTTAGGAATTTTCTGTTTGTTTTAGGAAAAGCAGACTACTTTATATAATGTTCTAGTTTTGAATTTTGTCTTTAACAGAACTATGAGGTACACTGTGTACTTCTGGAGGTAAAGATGATTTTATCTCAAATGTGGGTAATTACTTCTCAAAGAAATGTCACAAGACAGATGTATTCTAAAGTATTCCTTACATTTAGAGGATGATCCAGTTGGTAATGGAATTCTGTTTACATCGAAGGGAAGATCACCGTTATCGCCAGATGTTAAGGTAAAGTGGGCTGAAAGAATAGGCAAGGAAGTAGAATGTCTTGAGAGTAGAAAGAAGATGCCACGCAGTGTGGTTTTCAAAGTCTCACTAAGGTTTCTAACATCTGGGAGAGAAACATGATCAGTCATAGGGGTGGAAGCATCTGTAAGATTAAACCCAAAATAGAATTAGTTGTTTCTAGAGTTAAGACCAGAAAATTATTTTCCGTGTAACTGTGAAAATAGTGCCAACCATATTGGTTCATAGTTACACTATCAAGATCCTTGGAGGCTTTCCTATTAGTGCAAGAAACTAACATCAAGTTTTTGCTAAGTTCTTTTAGGTAGACACGGTATAATTTGCTTCCGTAGTGTTTGATAATTATGTCTAAGATCTGCAGAAATAAGAACTTGTAAGAAAACTAAAGAACCATTAGAAACTGGGTATAGGGACACATACCTGTAATCCTAGCATTCTGGGAAGCTGAGGCAGGAGGATTTCAAGTTCAAGCCCAGCCTGAGCAATTAAATGACTTAAGTGAACTGTGTCTCAAAATTACATAAATGAATGGGAATGTGGCTCAACACAGAGACCCAGAGTTCAATCAGTATGCTAGGGCAAAAATAAAAATAATAATAAAAACAAAGTAAAATTAATAAAATAAAATAGAGTGTAGTTCACTGTATACTCTTTTGCTTGTGAGCTTCCTAATGATATTTAGGGAACTTTGAACTCCAAAGAAAAAGACACTATGGCCTGTATTTTTATTTTAAATTGATGTTTGATCTATTCAAGTTACCGTATCAAAAACCTAGTTCTTTAAATTTTAAAATTTGATCTGCAAGTCACTGTAAGAGATTTTTAAATCATAGTTCCTTTTTACAAACTTGGCTAATTAAATACCTACAGACATTTAAAAATGCTTTATAAATCTGTTACTCAGTTTCATTTTAAGTACTACTATTGGCAGACTGATACTCTTCCCATGGATGTACTTAAGACATTCATGTATCTATTACAAGTTGATTTAGACTTACAAGCATTGGGAATCCTAAGTTTTCTTAAATTTTCTAATACTATGTGTAAGAAATCTTCCTATAAATAACCAAATCTTTGAAAGATACATACTTTACATTTAGGCAAACAACTCCCATCTCAGGTAACTTAACTTTCTACTGGAACCAGAAGATCCGAATGCTCCCTGTACTAATCAAGAAAGCTATTATATCACCATATATAACTGTGGAGGTTTCCACTTAGCGTGATATCTAGAGATTTGGGGAAGTAAGTTGATTGAATTGTTAGCAGCACTCTGAGTGAGAACAGACACTTGTTTATTGTTGCTGTGTCCAAGGCACTGCAGGATCCGGAAGTTTACATGTCCCACTCCCCGAGGCCCAAACTGTGTGTGACCTCCACGTTCTACTACAGCAGTCTGCAGTTCTCTGCCAATGTGTCACTGGAGGTTTTATATCTTTTTGCCTTTTATGCTGTACATACCTCTTTTCTGTCATATTTTAAAGATGGATTACATTCAAAGAATCCTGAGATGTTTAAATCCCTTCTCTATCATCTCAGTTCTCTGCCTTTCATATGCTCAGAATCAAGCACTCTTACAAGAGTTTTGAATTATATTTGATTGAATTTAAAGGCATCTGGCATGGTTCTTCTGACAGGCCACTGCCACCTCTCTGGGTATTCTAGTGACATTAATACAGGTGAAATACTATTCCCAACCTGTTAGATGTCAAATGAGCCGAGTTTGTGGTCCCTCAATAAGAAATGAAGTCACAAAATGAAGGAAGAAGTTAGGAAAGTGTTATTAGAGAAGAGAAAAGAATAGCTCCTGGATTTCCACGAGGGATCCCAAATGGGGTGAACACTGAAGCCTTTTGTCAGGGTAATTTATACAGCAAGGTCATAATACGGGTACATTGGGTCAAGTTACAGTCACCTACGTCCTACAGGATTAAAAGTGTAACTTAGCTAATATTGGTCCAATATGGAAACAGGTCACGTAGCAAAGGCACATGGAAAGAACAAGCATTGGGGGAGGGAATGGGTCCAGATGCTCTGGTCACCTACCCACCTGTATGACTGATGTCTAGCTGGAAGTAATTGTCCAGGTGGTACTATTTACAATATAATCCCAAGCTACTGCTTATCCTTAGGATAGGAATGTAGCCCTTGCATCTTCGTCTTGGGCATAGCTTTCCTCAGATGTGACTCCAGCCACAATCCTGATGTCCTTTTTTTGTGTGTGTGGCTTCCTGAAAAGCCTTGTTCCTCTCTGACTATACGTTTATTCCTGTCTAACTTAGCTGCCCATAATAGCATTATTAAATAGTTGTTTCTGAAATACTACAGCACAATTTGGACCACAGTCCCTACCAACTACAAAACTAAAGACACTGAGTGCACAGGAAAAAGCATTCCACAGAATAATCCAATTATGTTTCTAATGCCATTCAAATAGTTTTGATATTATATATATGAATAAAAAGGTACAAAGAAATTCCTTAATGTTCTTTTACTGGTTCCAAATGAAATGTAGTTTATACAACAATCAATTTAAATCTAATTAAAAGATTAAAAAATAATGATAAACTTGTTTTGAAATGTAAGAAATTAACTTCCTAGAAAATTACATAAATACTATTTGGGGTACAAAATTTAGCAGCTTTTAAGTAGCTATAAAGAAACCAACTATTAATCGAATTCAGAGTAAAAGTTGCCCTGGGTGGATTCCTAACCAAAATGCATGGGTGGAAGTTATAACTTTGTATCAATTACCATAGTTGACTCTGTATTTTCTTTATATCATACTAAAACAGATTGGTAACTTAGCCAAGTTACAGAGCCTTGTTCAGGCCACATGATATATCATGTCAGGTAGTCACTAGGGATGCAGTGAAAGAACAGCTTCGTCCTGTGGTGAGGACTGATGGTCCATGGAATTTTGACAAAGCTCCATTGGCTTCTGTCATCTTCTGAAAATACCAAGTCCTCAACCAGCAGGGCTACTCAATAATTTAACTCATTCTAATGAATGAAATTAAGATGTCTTTGAAGAAAAATGTACCAAATATTCTCTTTTAATTCTAACTATATAAGTAGTACATTAATGCAAAACTTAAAACAAAATACATAAAATGTTTTAACATTACAAGTAAGATTAAATTTCCTTTTGGCCAACATCTTCTAATCTAACACTCTAGTAGGAAGTATATCTTGCAGATTTTCTATATAATTATATGCATATATTTACATTAGAAAATCTATTTGTTACTTCTTTCTAAATATTTTAACTGAATGTACATACTGTTCTACAGTTTGCTCTACTCAACGTCTTGCTAATCTCATGTCGATATATAAAGACATTTATCAAGAGCTTATAATGTAGCAATCACTCTTGCAAGCACTTTTAGATCTATTAATGCATTTAATTTTGATAACAGTGCAATGATTGTGTTATGTTGTTAGCATTGCTGGTTTGTAGTTGAGGACCCTGAGGGACCTCTGAGAGGTTAGGTAAATTGCCCACTTTCCTAGCAGTGCTGTTCTGGGTTCTATTCGAGGAAGACTAATTCTAGGTCTCCTCTCAGGGTGACTGTTTCACACTTACTGCTCTGAGATACATAAACCTACCTCCTGAGTGCAGTATGTATGAAACCAAATCCCAGTGGGTCCATCTTTTATGAACTTAGAGTGACTGAGTAATATGCAGATGCCGTTTAAAGTTTTTAAATGCTACTGAGTGCTTCATTATGCTCCGCTTTTCAACTGACAGTTCCACAACCTAGGTGTGGCTGTTTTTGAGGAGAATAAGGCACATAAGAATGTGGGAGCAAGAACATTGTTATGCAGCTCCTTTCCCCTAGTTTCCTTGCCTCCTGTATCTGATCCTCAGGCTGCATTCCATTTACGTCAAAAATAACGTCAACCCAGCAGAAAGAAAACAACCGGACTGATCCACAGCATTACTATAGGGAGCTAGTCTCTGTGTAATATGATATAGAACATCCTAATTTCATAGAGCATTTTTCATAACAGCTGCTCAGAGCATAATCGAATCCATTAAATTCTCTCAAAGGCGCCAATTTGAAGCAATACTGAAACCAGTCTTAAAATGCAGCTGAGATTAGTCCTACCCACTGGAGACTGCTGACATTAGCTCCTGTGTATCTGCTCTGACTGTATCTGTCAGTATTATTGTTCCATTTATGTCTGCTTCTCTTTGTCTTTCTAGCTACATTTGAGTCAGAGGAAGGCTGTTTCACAGACTAGGGGGTCTGAAAGAAAGAAAGAATAAATAAGCAAGCAGAGGACGGAAAGGAAATTTCCTTCTGTTGCTTACGGAAAACAGAACAAGCTAAGCTGGTGGGCAGAGGGAGCTGAAGAACGGAGGTCTTGGTTTTAGGGAAGCTGTGTTGTGTTATTAAGATCTCTGTAGGGATGAGCGACGCCCAGGATCATGGCCACCTGAGCCTTCGCATCTAGCAGCATATACCTTAAAAGCATTGAGCCAGCCAAGAGCTAGATGTCTCCTAGTTTGCTGCCATCTTGAAGACTGACAGCTATGTGTGTGTTATTCCTTGGATATATATATACAAATCCAAATAAAATCTCTCAGTATTTTTCCTTTGTTACTACATACTTCTGTACTTCTGTGAGTTCACAGAGTTAGCTCTCAACATGTATTTTGTTTAGGAAATGAATTAAGATCCAAAAGAGGATTCAAGGAAGGCAGAAGATGGCTTGTTTTTAACTCCATATGTGAGTGTGACTTTCCAGGAGTCTGGGCTTCTAGGCCTGAGCTCTATCCTTTCTCTCCCACAGATTAACCGTGGGGTACCAGTTAGTACACAGTGAGAGGCCTTCTTTGAGACTTTCTTTTGAGGAGTAAAGTCGGACTGGAAGATCAGTGTTCTTTTGAGTGGTATTGTTATGATTCTTACATTGTGTAATGGAAGAAGAGGGTACATAGTGGTCAAGCAGGTCACATTTGTATACCCAGCAGCATAAGTCTTGTGTGCACTTCCCTCCTCTTTATACATGGGCTCTTTTAATACTCTAAAGATGTTACTTGTGGTCTGTGTGCTTTTTTAATATTTTTATGTGTGTGTTTGAAGTACCTGATGTTTATATTCATCTGAGGGAGGAGGTACATGTACTTAATGTATCCTGATTCTTTTTGTTTCAGTTTCTCTCCCCACCTGCTTCCTTCCCTTTGTCTCTTAGATCCCCTTCTCCCTTTTTCTTTATTATTATATTCTTAGTTAATATTTGCCACATGAAATAATTACATTTATTGTGGGTAGGGGTAATACTACATGCACCAGGATGTCTTAAAACTTTGTATATCCCCTACCATTTTCCTACACCCCTACCCTTGGTCTCCTGGTCCCTTTCCCATTTGCAAAGGATCTAGCTCCCTGCTTTCTTATCTCAGTCTTTTATTTTGCTCTTTATTTGTACTTTGGATTTCTCATATGAAAGAAACCATGTAGTATGTAAGCTTGTATGTCTGATTTATTTCACTGTTTAAGGTTATGTTTTCAAGGCACATCTATTTTCCCTCAAATGTCTCGAATTTATCCTTTATAGCTAGTATTCCGTTATGTATAGAAACAACATTTTCTTTTTCTTTATCTATTTTTTCTGTTGGTGGACATATAGGCTGCTTCCAAGATTTAGCTACTATGAATTGCACTGCTATAAACATTGGAATACATGTATCCTTGTAATATGATGTCTTTAGCTCTTTTGGGAAGATATCTAGATGGTTCAAATGTAATTTCTGTTTTTAGTTTGTGAGTTACCTCCATACTTATTTCCACAATGGTTGTGCTACTTTGCATTCCCACCAGCAGTAGGGGGAAGGGGATCCTATTTCACAGCAACTATGCCAGCATTTGCTTTTTGTATATCTTGACTGCCATTCTTTTTGGTGTAAGATGGAATCTTAACATTTTAATTTGCATTTCTCTAAGGGACACCACAGTTTAACTTTTTTCATGTGTTTATTGGGCGTTTGTATTTTCTCTGAATGTGTCTATTCATTTCATTTGCCCACTTTTTGATTGGGTCTTTTATTTTGTGGAGATCTACTTTTTTGACTCTTTATATATTACTGAGATTAGTCATGCTCACTTTGGCAGCACATATTAAAATTGGAATAATACAGAGATTAGTCTTGCATCCCAGGAATAGCTGGAAAAATTCTTTCCCATTCTGTAGGTTGTCTCCCCACTCTGTTGGTTGTGCCCTTTCCGTACAGAAGCTTTTTACTTTGATATGATCCCATTTGTTGACTCTTTTTTTATTTCTTGTGCAGTTGGTAGTTCTATTTAGAAAGTCCTTGTCTATACCTATGACTTTAAGAATTTTACCTATTTTATCTTTCTGTAGTTAAGTATTTCTATTATTTAGAATCTTTGATCCATATTAATTTTAATTTACTATGTAATGAAAGATATATGTCTGGCTTCAATCTTCTGTATACGTATGTCCTATTTTCCTAGATCCATTTGATGTCTTTCCTCCAGGCTATCTTTCCTCCAGAATGTTTTTGGCCCCTTTGTCAAGTAGTTGAATGTGTGTTTCTGTTTCTTCATGTTCAGTCCTATTCCACTGATCTACATGTCTGTTTTTGTCCCAGTACTATGCTGTTTTTATTATTATAGCCCCATAGTATAGCTTGAAAATTAGGTATTGTGATGCCTCTTGCTTTGCTAATGTTGCCCAGAATTGCTTTTGCTATTCTGGATCTCTTCTGGTTCCACATGAATTTTAGAATTGTTTTCTCTACTTTTCTGAGGAATGTTAAAGGTATTTTGATTTGAATTGAATTAAATCTATATATCAATTTGGGCCAATCGAGATATATATGTTACTTTTACTTTGTTACTTTTCTCATTGCTGAGACACAATGCCTAACACCTAGTGTTAAAGAAGGAAAGATTTATTGTGACTCACAGTTTGTAGAGCTTTCATAGCTGACTGGCTCTAAAGCACAGCAGCATAGCAGCCAGCAGTGCAGTGGTCAGCAGCAAGTGACAAGCAATGGCAGCAGCCCTATTTCTTATATTCTTTCCCAGCTGCATGCTCTTAGGGTTGATACCACTCACACCCAAGGTGCCTTCCCATTATCCATACCCAGAACTATACCAAACCAATCAGTGGATTTGTTTAGTAATCACACACCCTTTGATCCTAGCATCACACACTTAATCCCAGAATTACACTCTAGATCCAGCCACCTCTGAAAAGCCCCATCTATGACTACATGAGGCCTTGGGGGACGTCTAGACATAGGCCTTAACAGCCATTTTGACTGTATTTGTTCTGCCTGTCTACAAACAAGGTATGTTTCTATTTTCTAATATCTCTTTCAACCCTTTTTTTTCAGTGTACTGTAATTTTTACTTTGAGGTCTTTCACTTCAGTTAGGATACTTCCTAAGTTTTTAACTTTTCTTGATAATATTGTGAATCATGGTTTTTTAGTAATTCTTTTCTCAGTTCATTATTGGTATATAGAAATGTGATTGATTTTTTGTGTGTTGATTCAGTATCCTACTACATTACTGAGTTTCGTTGTTAATTCTAAGAGTATTTTGTTGAAATTTTTTGGTTCTGTGTAAAAGATGACATCATCTACAAATAATGATAATTTGACTACTTTTTTATTTCTTTTTCTAGCTAATGTTTCAAGTACCACCATTTGTTGAATGGGAGTGGTGACAGTGGGCATTCTTGACTTATTCCTGTTTTAGGGGCCAAGCTTTCCATTTTTACTTATATAATGGATGTTGGCTATTTTTGATGTCTTATCAGATTGAGGTAAAGTCCTTTTATCTTTTCTCTCGTTTCTGAGACAAAATGCGTGACACCCAAAATTAAGGAAGGAAGGGTAATTAGCTCACAGTTTGTAGAGATTTCAGTCCATAATCAGCTGGCTCCAAGGTGGGGTGGCATGGCACAGGGGCAACACTTCAAAGCAGCAGAAGACAGCAAAAGCAGCAGGAGCAGAAGGGGATTGGGAAAACAAGCCTGTTTTCCTCCCTTATATTGTAAGCAGGCCACACACACACACCCCCACTTGGGTGAGTGTAGCATTCATACCATCTCTTTGGACAAGCTCAGGATGTTTACAAAGTGAGGACCCTGGCCCCCTGCTGAGTCACTTCATTAAACTTCTGAACTCAAGTTGACACAATGTATCAATCATTACAATCCACCCCTTGTCATCTTGGCAACCACATATTTCTTTAAACAGGTTCCCAGATACAAAGACATGGCTATTCATATCATTTCACAGCTGAAACATTACAACACCAGTTTAACAATCCTTAACAACCAGTATTAAGTCTACCAGTACTACATTATATTAGAAACATGACATTTCAGCCTTGATCTGCCAAAGACTCATGTGTATCCCTTTATGCAAAAAGCATTTAAGTCCTGACAGTTCCAGCATTGCTAAGAAGTCCAGGTCCCAAATCTCCTCCGAGATATAAGGCAAACTCTTAGCTGCAAGCTCCTGTACAAATTAAAAGTTAAACACCTCCACATTCAGTGGCACAAGGCACACATTTGCATTCCACAAGTTACAAAGGAGAATTCAAAGGAAGCAACTCCAAAATCCAACAGGGCAAAAACTAAGTCCTATAGTTCCATGTGCACCATTTGAAGTAATCTGTGGCATATTGTGAGCTCCAAAGGGCTTCAGTGGCTCCACAACTACAGCACTTCTGGTAGTTCTAGCTCCCAGAGCTGCTCTCTTGGGCTGACTTTGCTCTCTCCTTGCAAGTTTCCTTGACGATCCATGTTCCTAGCTTTTGCAAACTTCTGGGGTCCATACGAGGTTCACCCCAGTATGGGGTCCGTACTGGGTTTTACCCTCACAGTGTCACACACTGTTCTTTGGGCACAATGCCTGGCCTCCCAGGCCTTCTGAAATTGGGATTGAAACCACCTTAATACCATAAGTCTTGCATTCTGCATGCACTTAAAACCAACAAGTGGATGATGTCAAGGTTTGCTGCCAGCTGGAGCAGTAGACAGGCCTCCCTCTCTTTTGGCTGTAGGGGTCAAATGCCTGGGCACTCTGAATCCAATTCTGAGGAACAAATTTTCTATGCCACTGCCATTTTGAAGCATGATAGTCTGAGGCTTTCTCCTTAAAGCAAAGTCTTTCACTTGTTCAGTTTTGAGACTAGAAATGGCAGAGACATGCTGCTGCTTGTGATGCTCTCAGACTGTTTTTTGTATTCTCCTGTTCCTTCTCAGGAATCAAGATTTCAGATCTATCTTTGTAGTCTGGTCCACAGCTTTATTGGAGCTTCCTTTCTGGCCAAACTCACGTTTGAAATTATCCTGCTGGGTTCTTTGCTCTTGATTCTTAACATAGATCTAGCTAAAAGCCCCTAACAATAGCCATACCATAGCCTCAACATTTAACTGCCTTGAAATTTCTTCTTCCAAATTAAGTAGTCTGCCACCCTTATTCTTAGTCTCAGGCAAAGTCTCTGGACAGAAGCAAAATGCAGACAAACTTTCTGCCAAACCATAACACACATTGTCTGGAGTCCAATGGCCAGTGCAGTCCTTCCCAGCAGAAACCTCCCAAGCCTGATCTTTACCAGCAGGATTTCTATCAGCCTTCTGGCCTTCTGAGCTCTGACCAGAATCTCCCATACAGATCAGCCTAAGGCACTGCAGCACTACTTTTTCAGGTGATACCACTGAAACTTTCCAAACACTTCTCATAAGCCATTTCTGTTGAACCACATAGTCAGGTATAGTCACAGCAGTGACCCCACTCCACTGGTACCAAATTCTGTCTTGGTTACTTCTGTCTCCTTGCTGAGACAAAATATCTGACACTCAAAATTAAAGAAGGAAAGGTTTATTCAACTCATGGTTTGTAGATGTTTCAATCCGTAATCAACTGGCTCCAAAGTAGGGTGACATGGCACAGGGCCAACACTCCCATGCAGCAGAAGACAGCAAAAGAATCAAAAGCAAAAAGTGGAGAGGGCAAGCCTCTTATATTTCCTCTCTTATATTGGAAGCAGGCTACCACTCCCTAGGGCCAGTGTAGTGCTCACACTATCTCCCTGCCCTCCTCTTGCACAGGCTCAGGATATTTACAAAGTGAAGACCCTGATCTTTTGCTGAGTCCCTGAAACTTGTAAACTTCTCAAGTTGACATAATGTATCAACCATTACACATCCTATACTAATTTTTTTCAGTGTTTTCCACTTCAACAGCACATGCAGATCAGGCTTGGGAGGTTGCAATAAGTGTTGAAGTTTAGCAGTTTTTTTTTTTTTTTTGACATCTCCTGATATGATCATGTGGGGTTTTCTGTGATTCTGTTTATGTGGTGTATTGCATTCCTTGATTTGTGTTGAACCATCCCTGTAACCCTGGGATAAAACCTACTTGGCCACAATGTGTGCTCCTTTTAGTGACCTACTGCATTCTATTTGCCAATATCTGATTGAGGGTTTTTACATCTGTGTTCAATGTTGGATGGAGGCTTCCTTGCTTATAGTGAGTGACAGAGAAGATGCTACAGGGATGAAGTACCCAATATTTGGGGTGATGATGGAGAGAAGGGTCCATAGTCACAGAGACTGTCCTGGAAGTCTGCCCTCCCAGCACTAGTTGGGCCCCACAGGCTATTTGGGACAGTCTCATGATGACTACTCACTCCCCCAGGAGACACCATTGCCTCTTTTCAACAATCTAGATATTTGTTTTCATCTACACGTATCATCTTTCATGTTAATTTTTGCGTTCACGGTGTGAGTACCTCATCCTGTTTCAGAGTGCCTGTTTTTGGTGAGTCTTCTCTGAGTATCTGGTACGAGACCTCCTCTAGTCAGCCATGTTGGATCTCTTGTATGTCCTTGATAGCTGTTCTTAAAGACGGTGTTCCTTCCTGCTTCTTCCTAGTGTATGTGCTGTTCATGTGGAAATTTCTCAGCACCATTCCTTTTTTTTTTTTTGGTCCTTTTCAAAAACAGATTTATTTTCTAGGATGGAATATAAATTGCTGATTTGTAGTCCGTAATCACTGCCATGAAGGCTTTTATTTGCTCTGAGACCCTCAGAAATTGTTAACTGCACACAATGTGTTGTTGGTCACGTGGGTCTACTTTTCAGAATCCAGCTGACTCCATCTTTAGTAGACATCATTTCAGGTGTGTACTCAAGAAGTTTGTACCCTGTCAGTTGATGTTCCAGCATGTGTATCATATTGCCCTTTGAGGCTGGCTAACAGCAACACTAGGCAAATTACTACTAGTAATGGACTCAGAATAAATTCTCTCTACCCCTAAACCCTGTTAATAAAGCTCTTCTCACTTCTCCTTTGTTCATTTGTTCAGTTCTATATAATGGAGTAGCTACTCCAGTCCTGGACATAGGCTGCTTTTCTGGGTCCTCACGTGTCAGGATTTTATTGGAAAAAGGAACCATGAACCATCTTCTGCAGGTCTTTTTGGAAGCGAGTAAGCAAAGTTGTTATTAAACAACCCAGACATGAAATCACCTGAAACACAATTTGTTTTATAGTTTTCAAAATGTCTTCCTTTTTTTATTACCCCTAATAAACACAAGGAAGATTAATGATAATACTGATATTTAACCTATTGGAGACCTGAATTTTTCGACTCATCAAATCATATATAGTTTTGTAACCTAAAACACTGAATTATAATGACATTAAAATCTTGGAATAATAGCTTTTTCAACACTAGCCAAATTGGAGTGGACAGTCTAGTAGCCTGGGAGTGAACACGCTAGAATAATCGGGAAAGTCTATCAACTAGCTATGTAAAGGAGGGCGAGCTACTTGAGTTTTCTGAGTTTATGGAGAGGAAAAAACATACTTGCTGTGTTTCTCAGGGGGTTGTGATGGAGGACAACTGAGTTGGAGTGCATGACAGTACTTTGTGTTGTAGAGCTTTCAATCTAAACGCGAAACAGAAAAGATGCAACAGGTGCATGTATTGTAGCATTCTAATTAGGTCATTGCTTTCATCTCTGCAGAATCCTGCATTTTATATGTGAACAGAGCTTGTAAGTTTGACTTTGTCCCAGTTATCACAACTAATGAACTTGCAATGGGAGGTTGCAAATACAGATTTTATTAGAAGGAGAAAGTTAAAGTGATTAAGAGCATTATTTCTCTTCCATTGGCATATACAAAGTAAAGAGACTAATTTGAAAATATCTAGCTGTTCTTCATATGCTCTTGGGGTGTTATTTTTCTGAATATTCATTATTCCTTAAGTATAGAAAATGAAAAGTCAAAACTTTCTTTTGTTTTGTGCTCTTCTGTAAATATTGTCGTTCAGTGGCTGTATCTCCTGGGCAACAATACATTTCATTTTATTTCTTAGCACTTTTGGAAAAGTACTTGGTTTCATAAATGAAAGAATAACAACTTGAGTTGCCTTCATGTTTTGGTTTTGAACATATTTAGAGCACATCTTTGGGATAATGCTACCAAGAGAATTACCTGAGCTAATGATAGTATAAGAATTTGTTTTATTCAATTAATACCAATATATACTAGTTTTCTGAACTGTCATCATTTCCTTATTTTTAATAATTTAAACCTTGAAATGTTTAATTACTAGTTTCTTGAATGTGGCTTCATTTAATGACTGCCACTGTGAAGAGATAACCAAACTTTTTTTTCCAGGCAGTGCAGTGGTTTGAATGCAAAGCCCCGTTCATGTTAGGCAGACACACATCCTGGAGCCACATTCCAAGCCACTAAACTACTTTCTCTCTAAGGTGTGATTACATATGCAAATAAATGCAAGCAGAGCATCTTTTTCTTCAACAAATACATAGATGTACTTCTGGGTAGACTTTCCTTATCCATCCTCTTTCGAATGACCTAAGATCTCCCCACCTTGGTACACCTTCCCTCAATCCATGAAATCATACCTTTTATGATTCTTTGTAGAAAGATTTGTGCTCTTTGGATGTTGTTTTTGTTGTTACATTGGTCAATTTCAATATTGGTTTCCTTTGTCTAGACCTCGCACATTGCTCCCAGTTCCACTGGTTTGTTACCTGGGGTGTGTCAGGCTATCAGGGTTGTCATCTGTTTCCTGGCATTGCTGTAACCTGGAGATTCTGTTACCAGTGTTGTGGGTCCTTTTATCAGTCCTCTCCAAGAGTTTCTCTCACTGACTTTTTCGTTTATGAAGTGTTCTGTTCTGTTCTTAGACTTGAATGAAGCAGTTCCAGAGACGGAACGTCTGGATTCCAAAGCGCTGAAAACTCGTGCCCAGCTCTCTGTGAAGAACAGGCGCCAGCGGCCCACGAGGACAAGGCTGTACGACAGTGTCAGTTCCACAGATGGAGAGGACAGTCTAGAGCGAAAGGTGAGAGCCTGCAACTGTGTCCAAACCTGTGCTGTGTTGCACTATTTTTCCTATAGCTTATTGGAAGTAACAGTTATTTTACAACCAGAATCTATACCCTAGTTGGAAACAAGTAGAGTAATTCATGTCTTTGTCTCCTGAATATGCAGCTCAATATATTGTTGCAATTCAAATTCTGTTTTCCACTCATTCAGCACACTAGCCAAGAGCATTATCTGTTTTGTCGTATTTCATCATGGTGCTTTTGATATTCAGCTGTTGGTTTTTTTGTAGTGGGAAATAATGAATGTACTGGTAGTTGTTTCTGTGTGTCTTGGGTATCTGTGTTAGCTGTAATGTTAATATGATGAACAGTTAAAAATTATGCGTTCTGGTTGGTAAACCAACAAACAAAATTCCTTTTCATGGGGACTCACTAAACCAAAAAAGGTCGTTTTTATTTCAGAGTAAGTATTGTATAGAAGTGGCATAACCTCCTTTATAATCTCTTATGCCAACAGCCTGCAGACAGTCTCTGTAACCACATGCATGTTACCAAATCATCCCCACCCGAGGGTCTGAGAACTTCTCCAGAATCAGATTCTGGTGTTCCACCCCTCGCCCCAGTGGGGAGCCCCATGCCCTTCTCGGCTGACCACATTGCCGAGTTCCAGGAAGGACCGCCACACCCCGAAGGGGAGCCTTTGTCCTCTGTCTGGAGAGACCCTTCACTCTCTTCTCCTTCAAATGGTGACCGCGATATAGAAGACTCCCCTTGCCTCCATCAGGCCACCACCGAGAAAATATCACAAGGAAAAGGTATCGTTAATTTTTTGTTGTTCTGCTCTTTCATTCTTTAACTTCCCTAACAGCTCAGTTTGTACAATTTAAAAAGTGGCTTTTTCTCATCATAAGTCTTTTGCCTTCACCTTACAGGATGAGGGAATTGCTCATTCCTGTGTATTTTGCTTCAGTGTTTTCCTGTCATTCTAATATGTTTATCTCTTTGGCATTCCACAGATTTACTATTCAAAGAAATTCTTTTGATGACCTTCTAACACTTTTATAGAATAGCAGCCCATATTTCAATAAAAATGAACATTGTCATCTGGGGAAAAAAATAATACGCAGCTCAAAATCATGAAAGTCATTTTCAGTTAATTGATTTTACTTAGAGTAAATTTTTACAATGATGATTTATATTGCTAAAGAGTATGCTAGCCCAGCTGTGGTAAAGTAATGCAGGGAAGTTAGTCAATTCAATTTTAAAATAAGCTCCTAGAATTATACCAGAATTTTATAGCAGTTTTGATAGACTTTTTTCTTTTTAATTATATTTTTAAATTTACAGAAGTAATAAATTCTTGTTTCATCAAGCTGATACAGAGAGGTGTAAAGCACAGGTTCATTCTCTTCTATGTCTTATGTGTTCCTTTTAAAGTAACCAAGTAGATTTGGTTATATCATCTTTTCCATCTGAAAGAAATCTGCACTTACACAATACTTTTTGGTGTATATGTATTTTATTTTTGTACACTTGTTACTTGTGTTTTTTTACAAAAATGGAATTTTAACCATATTCCTCTGTCACTGTGTTTTACACATAATATTTATGGATATCCTTCTGTGGCAATAGAAACAAATTTAAATGACAGTAAGTCTGTATGTATCTCCAAAAGAAATCCTGCACATACCTACTAAGAATAATGTGCAGTACTCATTACAACCTTGTATAATAGCAAAACCAGAAGAATGAGTAAATAAATTATAGTAGATTCGTAAAATGGTCTGCACAGCAGGAAACATAAAGAAAGTGATAAACTACTCTAAAATATAACCTTATTTGTATATGTAATGGTATGAAACATTAGCAGGATGAAGCAAATTACAGAAGATTGCACATAATTCTATTTCTATGAAGTTAAAGTGGGTAAGTTATTTAGAGGTACAGAGAGAAGTGTGAAGTTGCCAGTGGAAATGGTGAAGCCAGGCATCTGGAGCTGAAGCACCAGGGACAGGGCAATGCACGGGAGGGCCAGCAAATGGAGATTTATTTTGTTTTTTACTTACCCTTTATGCCTGTTTTAAAAATACTCTCAATTTCATTAGTCAGTAAACATAAAAAGGACTCCATATACAAAATTATCAGCTGGACTTTAATATAAAAGTAGCTCCAAAGAATTTATTCTTTTTTAAAAAGTGAAAAGGAAGTAATCTGTTCATTCCTTAAAGTGAAAATTCCCATTATTTGTCAGATATATAAAGATGATTAGCCTCATTTATAATGAAAGATGTGATCATTTAACTTAGATATCCAACTGCCAAATCTGGCAGATTACCAAAATCTTCAAACCGAGGTTGAAGAATTCTGTTAGCTAGTGCCAGCAATAATGTAGAACACATTGATATACTGCGAGTATGAACGCATTTCTACATTTTTAAAAACTCCATGTTAATTTTTCTCTGCAAGTTCAGAAATTGTAATCTCTCCTCCCAAAACCTTGTAAGCATGAAAGTTCTATTGGCTCACATTGTTCCCTACCTCATGGTCAGCTGCAGAGTTACTCCTGATATTTTCTCAATGGCTTTGTCCCCTAAGCTTGTCACCTACTGCAGTTCTTTTCCACATACTGGTCCAAAGCACAGCTCTTTGGAGACACTTAGGGAGTACAGAATACCAGTGGAGGCAAGAGAACTATGTCAGGACTGTTAATTTATCAGAAGTGCTTGTCAGGTTGGTGAACAGCTTGATGATAATACTGGCCTACCTTCAAAGAATTAATGCCTTCAAACACTTTCATTAATTAACCCAAAAAATGTGAGTTATGATAGCAGTTTTATTTTTTTTCCCAAATCCACTTCATTTCAAGGATAAAAAGAAAAAAAAGAAGAAATAGAAGAAAAAATATAATAGAATTTCAAAACACATCAATCGGGGGCAACAATGGTACATACGTTGTCATCCCCAAATCATTCACCCAGAGCACAAGACAGCATGATAGCAGTTTTATAATAATGTACTTGTTGCAAGTCCTTGTCTTCACTTCCAGAAATAAATGTATGCACTCAAGTCAGCACAACTTGAGTCACAGCTGACTGAAGCAATTTGTTTCTGCAGAGTAGAGAGGTTGCACATCAAAGCAAACAAGTAGGTTCCATCTACAGCTGTAGCGTGAAGTACTTAGCACCTTACCTTAACACAATGTAAGAAACCCCAAGAGGAATAAAAAAGAAAAGCCTGTAGGCGTGGGGAAGCTGAGTAGAGAGATCCCGCAGGGTGCTAGGCTGGAAGGAGGAGCTGTGAGCAGTGGTGTGAGTCATCCAAGAAGCCTGGAGCAGTAGGACAGTGTGACTCAAAATCAAATCAAGGCTTCGAACCTCAGTGTGCAGTTTGTCATTGACAGAAGATGGCAGGTTGGAAACACTATGGGGGAAACACAAGTAACTCATTTTTTTTGTTCGTTTGTTGTTTGTTTAAGTTTATTGTTACAATTTAGGTATATATAATGATCCCAATTACATGAATTTTGTACCAGTACATAATACTTTTTTTCTCCCATTCCCCTCTGTCCCTTTTAACTCCTCTTCCCCTCCTTATTTACAAAGCTTTGATTCCATTTTATCCTCTTTTTTTCTCATTTTTTCTTTTCCCTTCCTTCCTTTTCCCCAGTCCCTTCCCTAGTTCCCCTTTCTTTTTGAACAGTTTCTTCCCATTTCACCAGATCTCTTGTGCAGTTTGGTTCCTATTTATACTTTCAGCTTCTTACACCAGTGAGACACTGCAGTATTTATGCGTGTGTCCAATTTATTTCACTTGAAAGTATGGTCTCAAGGTCCATCCATTTAGCAATAAATGTCTCAAGTTTATCCTTCTTTATGGCTGAATAGTACTCCATTGTATTAAAAAAAACACTTCTTTTTTTATCCATTCATTGGTGGGCATTTGGGTTGCTTCCAGGATTTAGCTACTACAAACCATGCCACTATAAATATGGGTGCACATATATCACTGTTTGGTTTGGTTTGGTTTTGGAGGTCACCAGCTTGAGAGAGAAGCCAGGGCAGGACTATGGATTTGAGGTCCCTCTTGTAAATGGGTAGTTAAATGTCTCAGTGCAGTGAGACTAAGGAGAATGCAGTCCACGAAAAGACCTTAGGATTTGCCTCTTAGGAGATCGCTTACTACCTTTGAAAATAAAAGCCAACTTGCCAGTACCTAAAGCTAACACATTCAGCCTAGGGGCCTTTTGAAAGCCCAATGGTTCTATCCCCAACACGTCAAAAGGAAGAGAAAAAACATAACTGTTATAAAACTAAATAAACAAAATGCAGTTTCATTCTTTTTTCCTAAATCATACCAATCCAGCATTGGTGTTTATGAAGACTAGAAGGTGTAATGTGCATCAAAGATGGATTTTTGATGGTTTAGAATGGGCAAGGACATTACATGCATTCCTTAAGTGGACTTCTGCAGCCCTATGGAAACAGTCATTTCAGTGCTCCTTGGAACACACTTTGGCAATGTGTGAGATAATAATGTGAAGTTGCCTGGCAGCAGGCTCTGTGACGGACAGAATCTGGGTTTTAGTCCCCAGATGTCCCAATCCTCCAGAACAAGTAGGTTAGAGTATTTCCATGGGCATTGTCTCAGCTGGTCTTCCTGACACTCATTCCAGCAGCTCCCAACTCCCTCTCATTCAGAAAATCGTCGGGCAGTCTACTTTGAACTCTCAACAGTCCTGGCTATTAAGAACTGTTTTAATATTGATCTGGGAGAAGTCAGCATCTTCTTTTCTTCTATTTTCTATAAAGAAAATTAAAATCCTGTCTTTTTTAAAATGTCCATTAGCAAAATCACCGTAGAAAGAAGCATTTGTGTTTTGTCTATGAATTTTTTATGTGTATGTGTCACCTCTCTGATAATTCAATTCCGTTATTCAAAGAGTAATGATACAAAGATCTATAACAAATATTTGAGGCTAGAAATGGATTTTGACACAGACATATTTCTGACTCTTGTATTTTATTATGTACATTTTAAGAAATTATTATAAACTGAGTATCATTAAATATGAAAAGCTCATTGCTAAAAAACCTCGGAGTATTTATCAGGGTCGTGTGCTGCTCTAGAGTTTTAAAGCCAGGCTCCTAAATAAGAACTAGGTGAGCCCTTCATGTTTTTAAAGGATGCGTGTTGATCTGTTCAGAAATTTCTCCAGAAGTAAACAATTTTAAGGAAAATTAACTTGCAGTATTAAATGAACACTATCTTAGGAGAACCATGCCACAGTTCCTAAAAATGTAGAAAAATACAGATAAAAATCAACAATTAGAAAGGAATTGTTTTACCCATCAGGTTTAAAACCACTTGTTAATCATCCTGGGTAACTGGAAGTGTTGAAACATCATACCCAACACTTTCCTTTGCCAAACAGTTTCAGGCTGTGCCTTAGGAATTACCTACCTTGGCAGAGGTGGAATAAATAAATGCTCCAGAGGATCTGGTTCCCATATGTGGCACTGAAGTCCATTTACAAAATGTCTCTTCTTACTGGTTTTTGGCATTGTTTCCAGTGTCTCCATCCCCTGGCAGCTGCTACCTTTAAAATGCCAGCATTACTCAAAGAAACTGCTCCAAGCACCAAGGAGATATTGGCATCTTCTGCACCATGGGAGGCCAGCCAAATTGTACTGGAACCCAGCTATTAAGAAGGACCTTCTAAAAATAAAAATGTCTTATAACTGATCTGCTGCTTATGAAGTTTTCCCCCATGTTCCCCTGCCCTGCCTCATCCCAGGATTGGCCACATGCCATTACAGTGTTAGCAAGGGAGAGGCCAGAAGGAGAAACCTGGGTTCGTTTACTCCCAGACTCTCAGGAGTTAAGGCAGAAATGGGCTGGGTTCTTCCAGAAGACACAAAAACCCAGAAGTAGGAAAGTTATGGGAAACAGAGCCCAAGCAATTCAAAGTCAAGACCTGGGGCTAGAGATGGGACAAAAGGAAAGCTGTCTGGGTCTCTGCGTTAAAGCAGAGGATGATGTGGTGCAACTTACTCTTGCGTGCCTCACTCCTGCCAGTGTGTTTAAAGCTACTGCTCTTTGTGTGGTACTGGGCCGGCCCCACAGTACCTCTCTGCTTCCGCGGCTCCTTCTCAGTATGGCTGTGTCTTATTAAAGGAACACACATTGTTTTCCTCCTCATTTAAGAATTTAGGTAAACCCCTTGGATGGACTAGCCTTAGATTCATGACTTAAATAATAGGGACCAAGAGATGAAAGGGGGAGAAGGGGAAGCAAAAAATTAAGATGTGTTATAGACTACAGCAACTCCACATGATGAGTGTAAGCATTATGGACCGCAGACATGCACTAATAAAAATTAAAATTAAATAATACAAAATAATAATTGGTCTTTCTCATATATATCTATATCCTAGATGATGCCAAGTGTCCCAAATCACTAAGGGCATCTAGCTCATTGGTGGTGCAAGGAGGGAAAATTAAGCGGAAGTTTGTGGATCTGGGGTAAGTATTTGGTGATGTCCAGAGTAAGCTCTCTGTAAATGGAGGACTAGAGGAGAGTTTGGCTTCCTCTTTCTGATTGTGTGCTATCATTGTAGGGCACCTTTGCGAAGGAATTCCAGCAAGGGAAAGAAATGGAAAGAAAAAGAAGCCAATAGGTTTTCTGCAGGTAGCAGGTATGGGTGGGTGATTAAAGACATAAATTTTCTTCTATGCCTAAACATTCTGGCCCCCTCTTTTCATTGTTAACCAAAATCAGTAGTTGATCTTTCTGAGCTGAAATGATTAATGAGTTGAGATGAAAGAAAAATTGTGCAATCAGCTTACTTAATAGGTATCTTACCTTAGGTACAGTCTACATCTTGCTATGGGCCTATCCATTGATCCTTCACTACAGAATTAGGGGCTCATGAACAATTTCAGTCAAAGTTTAACTCATATATGTGTGGCACTTTTTAAATATATTTCACATTTTTTGCTTGGCTGTCCACAGTGCTTGCTTTCTCTTTTGGTTAAATCTAAAAGGTTAATTTTTGCACATAAGTACCTTGTCATTCAGAACTGTCTTATCTACATGCATGTAAGTGTCTTTTAATGGACAGATGTAACTTTTTAAATACTTTATTCGTTTTTTAAGAAAAGGGCTCACTCTGTAGTTCAGAGTTCAGGCTTGCCTTGAACTCACTATGTAGCCCACGTTGAGCTTGAAATTGTAGTGATCCTCCTTCCTCAGCCTCCCAAGCACTGGGATTATAGACATATACCATCACACCAGGCAAGAACTTAGCTGTTCAATTGATTTTGCAGGGGGAAAAAAGTAAGCTGTCAACTAAGCTTACTTTTCAGTAAAGACTTTTTTTCTATAGAGGCATTTAGAACAGCGTGTTGTCAAATTTTCCAAATTTTTTTGAGATTACATAACTTAAAGCATAAAGTGTTGGAATCCATCTGCCTGGATTCAAATCATGGGTTTCCTACTCAGGCCTTTTAAATCTTGGGCAAGATGTAGAGCCCTTCTTCCTTCTGTCTTCTCGTGCAAATGAGGAAGAGACTGCCTACCTTATAGGGTAGTATAAGGATTTGAAATGGTACTTGACACATAGGAGGTGTTAAAAATAGTAAAATAACAATTTGTTGCTATTATTTGTCAATTTCAAAGTGGTTTCATGTTTACCATTTCATCTGACACTCGATAGTACTATACTGTATGATAAAGAACAGTGACTTTATAAAATGTAATTGATTGGCTCAGGGATGTGTAGCAGGCACTGAAGGCCAGAGCTGGAGCCCCTGCTCTGTCTGCGTCTCTCCAGCACGCCATGCTTCTCCAGTACTCATGCTTCTGATGACGCTGTGTTAGAAGATGTGGGATAAATAGCATACACCTAGGAAGAAACAGACAAGTTACATATGTAACTTATGTAAACATATGTAAACATATGTAACATATGTATGTTAAACATATGTAAAAGCATTTGAGGCTCATTTAACCATATTGTAGGTTGTTCCCTGTTATTTTCCTATTTTCTCACTTCTTTTCTCTCTCCCTTTTTTTCTCCTGCCTTTTTTTTTCTTTCCTTCTTTCTTTACTCCCTCCTCTGCCTTCTCCCTTTCTTCCTCTCTCCCTCCCCATCTCTTTTCTTTCTCTTCCCTCTTATCTGATACTCCTTCGTGAGAAATTGTACCTTCTTGGTATTACAGTAGACTGTAGTGGGATAGGGAAGGAGGAGAGAGAATTTCCAAATCCATTACTTTTGCTAGACTGGTATTCCTTTATACTATACACAACAGAAAGTTTAGAAAGCCCTTGTCTTATTAAGGACAACAATCTGGAGAAATCAGAAGTAAATTGGACATATGCAACCCAAAAGCACTTGACTTCATATAGCTTTGAAGCAATAAAAAACACTCTGCTTTATGGCTTGAAAGTATGAGCTATCATACTCAGGAGGAGACTACCGAAATCATTGAAGAGTGGCACATGTGCTGGTACACAGTGGGAGACAAACTCTGAACCAAGTCCTCCCTTGGGTCTCTGGGCATCAGAGGTGGTCACTTCCCCACTTCGAGGCACATTGACATAGCACCTGTGCTGAACTCTGGGTGAAAATGAGCACATCTTGATGGTAGAATTGAGTGCTCACTGGACTATTGGCAAAGCGGGTGCTTGTGAGAGCAGCTGATGACAGCTTTGATCCACAGCCCAGCTTCTAATTTAACTTCTGTGATGGGGTGTCTTTGTGAAAAATTAATTCTAGACACCCCCATTAAGATCAGATAATTCGACATCTACTGATGTTAGACGTAATCTTCAATTAGACTCATAATTTTATAAGTATTTGTAATTACAGTGGAATTTTGGCAGGATCAAAAGAGATTCATACAACTGAAATAGAAGAAGAGAAGATGATGGACTTTCCCCGTTTCAAAAAACACTGTTGAGCTATGGGAGTAATTGAGTAATACTGATCTAATCTAATAGCAATCTCTGTTCTTCTATATGGATGGTAATGGGCCCAGAACCTTCCAAGACATACAGCTGGAAGAACAGAACTACAGCCCAGTAGGGCCTTAACGCAGTTGACTTGGTTTCACAGAGCCCCTGCGGCAGGTGGCTTGAGCATAATCAGCTGCCGGCTTGCACTGCAGTTGCAGAGGAGAGTTGGGTAGACTCCTCCCACCACAAGACCTGCTCCGCAGGGTGGGGAGGGATTCGCAGACTCCAGTGGATGCTCTTCTCACGTAGGTTTCTCATCCAGTTCTTAGGTGTTGAAATTGGTTGAGGTCATCAGTCACTCATAACCTGCAGTTGTTAGATTTTACAGAGGTAGGATTTTTGCTAATGTGGTCTTGGTTTTAACTTGTTTCCTCCCTCACCCCTCACCCCAGAGTGGTTTACTCCATTGTTCCTTGTGGAGACAATTATTCAGATGCAAGAGCAGACTGAAGCAAATAGAGAAAATAGATGTGGGAAAATACTGACTATATATTAAAGTAATATTTTGGATTCAAGGGTTACATAAAATAGATTATCATTAAAATTCATTTGGCCTCTGTTTTTGATCTACTGGGAAATTTTAATTTATATATGTTGCTCAAATTATTCCTATCGGATAGTGTCCATCTGTGTGATTCTAAGAAAGCTAAATCTTTTTATTTCTAACTCGTTCAGCTGTTTCTATAAATTAACATGTATTCTTTTATGTATATCCTATTCCCTTTGTTTCAAAAATAATTTGTTTATATATAAAAGTACATTCTGTACAACAACACAGTTCACTTCAAAGTGAACTGAGGCCTGCATGATGATGCATACCTCTAACCCAAGGCAGAAGGACTGCAAGTTCAAGCCCAGCCTGGGGAACTTAGTGACTTAGTGAATCTTGCTTCAAATGAAAAAAAAATTTTTAAAGGGCTAGGAATGTGGCTCAATTTGAAGGTCCAGGATCCAATTCCCAAACCCCTCCCCACAAAAAGAAAAAAATAAATAAGGAAAAATAAAACTAATAGTGTCCTTACAGTGAAAACTAAGAGTATAATGTCAAGATGGTTGAGAACCTGACTTCAGATATCAGCTCTGCTGCTTCCCTTGGGCAGGTTATTTAGCCACTCTGTGCTTCGGTTTCCTCCTGTGAAATGGAGACACCTGCATGTATGCGCGCGTGCACGCACACACACACGCGCGCGCGCCACATGCTTCAGGTTGCCGAGAAGATTGAGCAAGTCCCATTTTTAAGTGCATTTTAAATCCTTAATAAATATAAATGACTATTCTTCTTGTCTATGTTTAAAGCAAGTTTTCTGGGAGGGATATAAGACAAAGTAGTCTCCATCTGCGCTCCACTAGCCATCTTGTTTGTCCATGGTGACGACTGTAATATTCTGAATGAATGGGCTCTGTGGATTACCCTTCAGGTGCTCCTTCATTATCGATACTTCTTTCCGAGGCTTTAGAGAAATCACAGCAGGATGGTGAGTTTGAGGTCTCATCCTGTGACAGCTACCTGGAGGGCTACTCTGTCCCATTGCTGCACCAGGCAGAGGGCCTGCTGCTTGGTAGTCATTTGGGTTGAGTGGACGTGGGCCTTTTACCAGAGAGGAGGACTGCGATGCACGTGTGTGAAATAGAAAACACTTCACCTCTGCCTCCCCTAGCCCCACAAAGACTCTCACTTCCATGCAGACCCATGAATAATGTCAGCTCAGCCCCAGAGGGCAGACATATTCCCCTCAGAACATTCCTGATGTAACTGCGCTGACCAACTTCATGGTCAGTTTTCATTTTAAGGATTTCTAATTCCTGAAATCTGACAGACTGACAAGCTAAAATTTTGCCATGCTTAAACTCTAAACTATCTGATGCTAAAATTATAACTGTAGTGATTTTAAATATTGCATTGCTCCTATCAATGTGATTCACTTATTCTGTACATTAAAAACACAAATCTAAGTGGGCATATGGGTACATATCTGTAATTCCAGCAGTCTGAGAAGCTGAGGCAGGAGAATCGTGAGGTCAAGCAATTTAGTGACTTAATGACACCCTGTCTCAAGATTTTAAAAACATTGAAAAGGGCTGGGGACATAGCTAAGTGTGGAGGCCCTGGATTCATTTTCGTTGTTGATGTTCTAACTTTGAATACAAAGTTTGTGAAGTACTCAGAACCTATGAGTTAGATATCATCAAAAGACACTGGAAAAGAAAAAATGCACATGTAAAAAAAAAATCTTGAGTTTTTAGAGTAAAGTGAGTTTAAAATTTTAAGATAAATATTAATTTAAAATTTTAAGACAAAGGGTTGAGGATATAGCTTTGTGATAGACTGTAATTAGCATCCCTGAAGCCCCAGGTTCCATCCCTAGGTCCAGAAATTTTAAAAGTAAAATTTTAAGAATCCATGCAAGTAAAATTTTAAGGATTTAAGAAACAACTTTCTCATGCACATTTCTAGTAGCATAAATTTTCTTAAATACCTAAGCAATATATTTATTAATCCTAAAGTTATCATGTATATTTAAGAATGTGGATTTTATTTGCATGATTCCTTCACAGTTTCAATTTGAAACTCTCGGGAGGAAAACTCATTCAGGAAAGAGTTTTGTCATCTCAAGTGAGTTAAGGCTGCAACACTCTCCAGGGACCATCTCAGATGGGTTACTAGTTATTGGCCTAACTTTAGGCCAGAACTCAGGGTGGTCATCCTGAGCTGCAGGTGGAAACATGTCTGACATAATTCCTACCTGGAATCTCCAGGCTCCCTTCAGATGGTGCTGGCTCTGTACCCTCAGTGTCCCTGGTGATGTTAGACAATTGGACCCCATCTGAGTCAGATAAGTCTATCTGCAAGGCTTCCACTGGTTGAAGACCTCTTTGTTCAGTTAACTTTCTTTACATTCGGTGAATTCAGTGTTCTTTAGTACTCCTTCTGGATTGGCAGTTCATGAACTTTAAATGAGATTTCGATGCCATCTAACTCAAAGGTTCTGAGTACCTCACCAGCTTTGTATTCAAAGTTAAAACATCAACAACAAAAATGACCATGGAATGTTTCTCCAAGAAATTTCATTTTGGGGTGCCAACTCCAGGGTAAATTGATTATAAATTGTATGTAAATGAGTTATTTGCTGTATAGAGTTATTAGCCTTACGTATCTAAATGCTATGAAGTGCTCTCTCCCAAATGACATCTTTGGATAACAAAGACTGAGTTTCAAACCAGTCTTTGTTTTAGTTCACAGTAATGGAATAATCAAGAAGAAAGCCATGACTTGTGACTCTATTTTTTCCAAAAATGTTAACAAGCCATTAATGTACAGCTAAAAAAATAAAAATAGGTGAAGGAAGTATAGAACACATAGCTAATTGGATTCTTTAAAAATCATTTTCAAATCCATCAAGAATTTATTTCTCTTGATTTCAATTCTTATCGAGAACTGGAAAACATTCTAGAAAATGCACCAGAATTTGGTTGTTCACAGCTGTAGGGATGGACAGTGGTTGTCTCCTTGGAAGTGGATTTTCCTGGTTTCTGCAGGATTCTTCCTCTACTTGTCCATTATCTGGGTGTATAAAGCTGGAGAAAAAGCCAAGAGGTTTCAGCAGAGGTTGGATTTCCATGTCCCCAAGTCCTACTCTGGTGTTAGATGTACAAGTGTGTGTGAAATTACTACTTTTTGGTATTTTCCTGGCACAGAGAATTTACAGAAGAGTTTAATAACATGTGGCCTTCAGATTTTTTTCAACTGTTGCCTCACCAGCTTTTGAACTACCAAAAAATCCTTTCCAAATAAGGCAAGAGAATGGTAATTAGGAAGCATCATTCTAATTCCTTGTCAATTTTTTAAAAGGTGGTGATGGTGGTGGTCATTCTAAAGGCATTGCTGACAAAGGCAGTTCACTGAGGAGTAGGATAAGCTTGTCATCCTCTTACTGATTGTGGCTTCTCTATAAATTTTAAAACACCAGCCATATGTTTAAACACTGCCATACTTATGTGTGTTATGAACAGAAATATTTTTGTAAGTGTCTTGATTATCAGGTATAATTTTTCCTCAGATGATGCCAAATGGGTGTGAGGCTTCAGAAAACATATTTTGGGGGATTCTGAGCATTTTTACTAGAATTTGAGGCTTATGCTAGGAGACAGACTTTTGAAGTCATGACCAGAGAGAAAGAGAGAACTCCAAAGAGATTTGCCTCCCCAGGGGCATGTGGTTACATTTGACTGAGCTGGATGAGGAAGCAGACAGAATGAGATGAGGCTTCGAGAAACATTCCCAGGGCTGTAAAGCTGGCGTCATTAGTCTTATCTTCCCCTAGAAGCTTATATTTACAGGCCAGAGGATAAGAACCCAAGGTTTTCTGGAAATCGAATTTACATGCATTCAGGAGATAAGATTCTTCCTGTCTCTCAGAGGGGCTAGAGGACAGCTGTCCCTTTTCTTGTCACCATCCAGATCTGCATTGTAGACCAGGGTTGGGGCAGTGCCTGGTTCACATGGAAGAAAAAAGCTAGGGTGTAAGAAATCTGTGTAACAGTTTTCCACAAGTAATAGAATGTTTGCTGCACCAGAAAAAAAATTATATTTGCATTTAGGATAATAGTAACAAATATTAAAAATTTTAAGAGTCAGCTCAGACCAGTGCTGAAATATGGATTCCAGGTGAACTCCTCCGCTCTTCTCCCCTGTATTCTTCTCCCCTGTATTCTACTCGAGTAACTCTAGGTGCCAAAGAGTCACATGCACAATGGCACCAGATGGTTCCTATTAGGGTCTCCTGGGAAGGACTGCACTGGTTTATGGCTGAGTACTAAGAAGTGCTTCCTACAGAAAGGCAGTCCACCTCATGCTTTCTGGACCTTAGTGATACCACTCCTTCTATCTCACGATAATAACTAAAACTAGATAATAAGTAGAACCAAGGATACATTTGGTTTTTAAATTTAGACTTTAGGATGAAATTGAAGGGTACCACATCTCTCTGGTTGAGCTTTCTCTGTTATCCAAGAAACTGCTCCACTCTCTCACTTTTTTTTTTTTTTTTTAAGAAATATACTTTTAAAGTCAGTAGATCTTCTGGGATCTCTAATGTGACCAACAGTTTTGTTCATCCAACCTGCAGTCTCAAAAATTTAGCAAAACTTCGCTGACTTCTTCATTCTCTTCAGTTGCCTTAAAATTTATCTTAACGATAAATACTATAATTTATATTAAAGATAAACCCCTTGACATTTGTGCATTATGTTACAGTTTACTTGATGATTTTTACATTTATTGTTCTGTGTCGTTTTCGCAAGAACATTTGAAAGTCAACTTGAATTTTTTGATTTTGTGTTGCTTATATCAATTGTTTTGAAATGAGATGTAAAAAAACTGGTTAAGAGTTGTGTAACTATATTTAGGCACTTATTATTATCAATAGCTGTCAAATAATAGATGTTCCATTAAGTAGCATTTGGATTTTTTGAGGCTGACCTCTTCCAAAATGGATATAAACCACTGTCTGTTCCTCTGTTGGCTCTTGATAATCAGAAGCCTCCTGCTGATCAGAAGAAAAACACAATGAGAATACATGCATTAAGGAAAAAGTCTGTTTTCATGCAGTATTTTTCAAATGCTTTGAATCCTTTAAAAAATGCCAAGCAATAAACAGACTTACATAGATTGATAGTCTTCAAAGTACTTTTATGTATAATACTATGGATATTATTTTAATCACATCTGAGATATATGCAAATACCTGTGTTTCACAGATGGGGAGACAAAGGATGAGAAAAGGCCCAAGGCCAATACTCAGCAGGGGTGTCCTAGATTGCCAAGGGGAATGTGTGGACTTCAGATCTTGTGTTCCTCATGTTCCTCCTGTGAAAAACATTGCGATAATGAGGAAAAGCCAAGAAGCTACAGGTTCTGTTTAACGTATCATGAGCTCTGAAATTCCTAAATTATTTAAAAAGTCTCCTTGTCTACAGCTGTGGACCCTTGGGGACACGAGTCTAAGGGAAAGCAGGGAGGGTACTATTGAGAGTTGAGGTGACTCAGGAGCCGTGAGGCCCTGAAATGTCACCCAGCAAATGTTGTGGTGACAAAACTAAGGGCAGCTCCTGAAAGGCTGCCTTCCTGATTTTAGTTTAGTTAGATTTTAGTACACTTACTGCATGTACTTAATAAAAATTTCACCATGGCTGTAGCAACTTGAGAATGTTGATTATTGCCTAAGAATCCATTTAGATGCAGAGAAGATAATTGTTAAGATGAATCTTACAGCCCAAAGTACAAAATTAGTACCCTATCAAGCAGAACAGTTTCTCGAACTTTATTCCCTTTCAGAATTTGGTTCAGTAGCTCCTTTTACCTTTTCTTTGTCTAACGCACCCTTATTCTTTTCATGAAACAGGCTCTTCAGAGGCCGACTGGAAAACTGGAAGCCCAAGCCACACTCAGCAGCACAGGGGGCCACCCATTCCCCTTGCATGCCTTTCTCCTGGTTTAATGAAAGCCGGAAAGGATCCTATTCCTTCAGGAATCCGCCTTCACCTCCAAGTCCCTTTCAGCCTTCTCCTGAGACTCTAATTTCAGATAAAACCAGGTCCAAGGTAGAAAACACATGGATTTAAAAAGCAGCCAAGAAGGTCCCCAACCCCTTCTCCTCTTTGGTCTGTGGAAGGCACTCTTAGCCTGTGTGTATGTGCTTTGGCCCTGAGGAACCAGTGTGCTAGCAGCGTGAGAAGCACTGCGTGGTGCTCCTGTGTGGGGAAGAGAAAGCCTCGTGTGACCACCCCTTGCTTTAATACTGCTGCACTTCTCTGACCCTCTGTCCTTTCACATATTGCTACTTACTCTCAGTTTGACAGTTAAGCCATGCTGGGAAAGATGCATTTGAGTCATGAAATAGTATTGTAGATCCGTTTGCTAAGTTCTACTTCAAATTACATTACAAAACTATTTCACTGTGCTCTTCAAGATTAATGAGAAAATAGATAAATTGGGGACTGTTTGTGTTCAGTGTTGAATATGTGAAACTCTTTATAAGAAACTAGTGCTGACACAGCACCTTATTCCTTCTTTTCGTATCAAATGTACATGCTAAAAAGCTGCTATAATTCTGTCACCAAGGTGCTTTAACTATCAGAAGAGAGCATTAGATGCACAGGTGCGATGTGTTTTTACATGCATGACGGTTATTTCCAGCATGACGCTGCAAACCTTATCTAACATTTTATTGGAACACATGCAGTGGCTAACTTTCACTTGTTGTTTGGTCTCTTTTTCTGTGCTTACTTTTTCCTCTCAAACAGAAACATGTGATTAATGTTACTTGAATTTAATTCTTTTCTTAAAATTGACAGCTCCAAGGGTTTTGACAGGGTCTGGGGTTGCATTTCTATCAACAGTACCAGAGATTATGTTCTGTGTTAAATGTCTGTGTTGTGTAACTTGTTCTTCTCTACCTCCATGATTCTGACTTTGTTTCTAAAGGTTTCACAACCTTTTGAGTATTTTGGATATTGAGTTTTCCAGCCTCTGACATACTTATTTTTCATAACCCACTAAGCCTATTTCAAGTTCCTAGTGGAACCCTAACAACCCAGTTCCTTAGGAAGTACAACATGAAACAAGATGGTGTTGGTCAGGTGCCTAGCATTCCCAGGAATCCAGCCACTCTATAATTATTCGCAAAAGAAATTTTGACAGCAACAGACCATTTTGGTCTTTTAGTATTGGCTCAGAAACATTTAAATGTCGCTATAGCAATTCTGCTATTATCTTGCACTAAAGAGACTCTGGATTTGATTTAAAGTATTTCACAAATGTAGCTCTGTAGCCATTGTTAAATTTGATTTTATTAGCTGCTGAACATGTTAATGAAGTCCACCTCCTAGCCCTGGGTGCCTGTGCCCACGCATGTCTGTTCTGTGTTACGGCCTCTTTGGTGGTCTGGTGGTGCTGTGACAGGGTTGTAGCCCAGGATGTAACTGTTGTCAGACTCTGCTCTCTGTAGACCTCGTCATCATAAAGGGTACATCGAGGTGAGGATCTGCCACTCTTCGTGGTATTTATCATGGCCAGCTGTGTGCAGGCCTTCCTGGGGTGCTCCAACACCTTCCTGATAGGAATTGCCATCTGTTCCTGATAACTCAGCCTCTTCACACCATCTTGTATTTTTGCTTATGCTGTTACTCATCAGGATTAGGGTAAGAGAAAATAGGCTTATTAATATTGGTCCTCTGAGCGCTTACAGAGGATAATGAATTCTGTACCCTTGGAGAGAGGGAAGAATCATTCTTTAAAACACCCATCCTTTCATCAAATGCAGAAAGTGCCCAGAATTCCAATCAACTGCAAAAGGCTCGGTATCCTCAGCCCCTGCCCATTTGAAAGTCAAAAGATCCTTTGGGGAACTTGCAAACAAACACACCTACCTTCAGTTTGCTCACTCCGCTCGTGTAATGCCGAAATTCATGTTGTTTTTTTTTTAATTTATTTTACAGAATTTTACTTTCAATGATGACTTCAGCCCCAGTAGCACCAGTTCAGCAGACCTGAGCGGCTTAGGAGCAGAAACCAAAACACCAGGGCTGTCTCAGTCCTTGGTGCTGTCATCAGACGAGGTACTCTCAAGGGACTGTGCTAAAGCGGGCTTCTCAGACCTGAGGTTTTACTCCTGAACCCTCCCAGGAACCATTTTTAGGGTGGATTCAGCATAGAAATCATCAGGACTGTAGTTTGTACATAAAGTGAAGCTTGCATGAGAGCTTTCTTCTCGGGCAACATGAAATCAAAGCGTTGTTTTTTAGACCCTTGAAACTTTGCAGGGACCCCCTTGTATACATAAACACACATCATGGGTGGACTAGGCATGGGAGAGTGAAAATGAGGGAACAAGTCACATCACGTGTAAGTTTACAGAGCGTTCATTTACTCTCTCCCTCTCCCCGCACTCCCTCACACCTTTCCTTTGATACTCCTTCTGAACATGGTGTGTCCCAATGGGGACTCCACAGTAGAGAGGCATAGTTGTGATAAGGAAGGAAAGGAAGGCACAAGCTGCTTGCTCAGAAGCTAGGGTCCAGATGAGCATTGCTAAGGATTACCAGAAGATAAAAGTATATAAGCGAGGCAGGAGATTCTATTAGAGATTGACTTCATTCCCAAAAGCAGTGGGAGATGGGAGGAAACAATGTAAGTGAAGATATTTTAGTTCTTATTTAAATACTTTTTTATTTTTTTATGACATGATTTTTGTTTCGTAAAATGTTATTTCCCTTGTCAGTATTCTTCAAGTGATTTGTATTGTATTGAAACTGTGTGCTGTGTACGTTGTGTGTCCTGTTTCTATAACCCTTCTCTTCTTGGTTCCTTTGTTGCCCCTCACTCAGAGCCTGGATATGATAGATGACGAGGTGAGCTATCTGTGGGCTGTGTGCGAGGCCTTGCGTGGGATTGTTTTGACCTGCTTTTCTCTCCTTATATGTGCCTTAAAAGTCAAACAGTACAGGAACACTTTCCTCTGCGGTGGAAGGTTTCCATGTGTTAAATAGCTTCACTTTCTGCCCCTGTCTATATCTTAGCTAAATGATCTTCCAGAATGAAAAAGATCTAAATCTCACCTCCAGAGTCCCTCAGTTTCTCTACCATCACCATTACCTTGACACAGTTCATCCTTTCTCATCTCCTCTGCCTTCATCTCAGCTTCCCCATCCCCTCCTCTGTTCCTCATGAGCTGAGTCACTGAGGCAACTCCTGACTTTGGTCTGAGACATTGCCTTCATCGCTCACCTTAGCTGTGCTAGGAACTAACCTGCCCTTTTGCATTACCACAAAGAATGTTCTACTATGGACAGAGCCTAAAATTAGGGATAAAATACTTATTTTTGAGCTCTGCCACTAACTAGCTACATTACCTTGGACAAATCAGACTTTCCAAGCCTCAGTTTCCTCATGTATTAAAAGTCATCATGGATATTTCCTACCTTCTTCACAGGTTTGCTTGTTGCTAAAATTAAAAAAAAATGGTTGTAAAATTTCCCCTAAGAAGGCTCGAGGGCATAAGTGTGGTCCTCTTCCAAGTGAAAGATACCCCCATATTTTTAACGTATTTTTTCAGAATTCTCATGTCTTAGAAGGTAGAGTGATGCATCGCATGGAAAGATTTATGAAACATTTGGTTTTTATATCAGATAATATTTTCTGACTGTTTTAATGTAAAAGTTTTCAACATTAAAGGATTTTTTTCAATATTAAACTTCCTAAATAATGGTATTTTATTGGGGAATTTTTGAATTTCCATATAACTAAAACCATGTAGATAATTAGTATGTCTCTTTCTAACATAACTAGAACCATTATCATTTTATGGTTTTAAAATGAACGTGGCTCTAGTAGGTTAAGAAATTCCTTTTGGTAGCATAATATGAGACATAACATTTTGGTGCTTTAACAACACTGCGTAAATTCCTACCTCAGATCCTTGATGATGGACAGTCTCCCAAACACAGTCAGTATCAGAGTCGAGCCGTTCATGAATGGAGTGTGCAGCAGGTTTCTCACTGGTTAATGAGCCTAAATCTGGAGCAGTATGTATCTGAATTCAGTGCCCAAAACATCACTGGAGAGCAGCTCCTGCAGTTGGATGGAAATAAACTTAAGGTAAAGAATTACATGTCTGTGTTAGGTTACCAGGTATGATTTATATTACTCATAGCACCTAAAATGTTTTCATTAGGTAAGACCATTCTGCATATGTGAGAGGTAATTCTCATCAACAGCCAGCAAAAATGATGGGTGATGTCTCATTTCTTGGTAGGAAATGTTTCACAGATTCTGAGTTCTGATTCAGATGGTTGGATACTGACAAGGATAGCTAGGGATCCACTCCATCGCTTCACCTGTCAACACATGGCCCATGTATTAACTGCTTATTCCCCACGCAGTATGAGTTTTAATAATGGCCAATGTGGACTTATCATCACATTAGAGTTGCCACCCAGACCCCTGAATCTTCCTTTCTTTGTTCATTCTCCTCCACAACCCCGTTTCCTGTACACCACTCCAAACCTGGGGTGATGTTCTCCCCAGAACTTTTCTTCCCCAAGTGTGTGTAGGCTGTGTCTTCCCTCCCCCTTCATTGCACTCTCATTTCCACTTGTGCAGCCCATCTTTCCTAGAAACTCAGATGGTACCCACCCCCATGGAAAAAGGGCAAATGAGGTATCCAGCCAGCTCCACGCATCCCTCCCTACTGCCTCAGTGCCTGGCTACTAGGCTCACGGTAGATGAGTATCTCTTGACAGTCTTGAAAAGGTTACAGATCAATCAATAGCTTGTGAAGATGAAGGCCCCATTGACAAAGCTGTCCCTATTGAGGAGATGGATGCATCCCACTGTTGGTTCTGAAGGTCATGAAACATTTAAAGTACGCTACAAATTTCTCCTATTCTGAATTCCAAGCTGATTGAGCAACCTCATTATAATCAACCTTCCTTTATAGGTCTGCCTGCAGGGAGAGAATGGCTAGTTGTGCTGACATGAGCATTCTTGCCCCAAAGACGTGTTTGGTTCTCAATGTAAATAAATACATTGGCAGAAAAAAAGTCATGTCAATTCTCCCACCCTTCTTAGGGCCCTGTGTGGCAGCAGTGCCCACCCCTACCCTTTACAGATATTGATGAGTTCAGCGATATGTTTCCCTGTAAAGGTCTACAGCCCAAAGGTTGGGGAAGTAGAATCACATTCTTTGTCATTCATTCACTCATTAATTACCAACTCGGGAAGCATTTTCTTAATGAAGGTTAGAGTGCATTTTGCAAGGGGTTTCAAAGGACAGAGAAACAAGAGCCCTGCTGTGTTCGTATTTTTACTCAGCTTATCCCAAGTAGTAGATGTAATCAGTTCTTATCTCTTCTGTCCATGTTTGAATTGGTTCAGGAATCTGAACACATTGTGATGTTAACTTCACAATAAGCAGAGGGGTCATCAGTTCTCAAATTCAATTTATATCTGTGTTTCCTTCCTAGGCTCTTGGGATAGTGTCATCCCAGGATCGAGCAGTGGTCAAAAAAAAACTGAAGGAAATGAAGATGTCTCTGGAGAAAGCTCGGAAGGCCCAAGAGAAAATGGAAAAACAAAGAGAAAAGCTAAGGAGGAAGGAACAGGAGCAATTGCAGAGGAAGTCCAAAAAGGCTGAGAAGATGACGTCAACTGCAGCGGAGGGTGCTGGTGAGCAGTAAAGGTCCACCTCTTCCTGCCTGCCCCATTCTCTAGAGGATGAAGAAGAAACTGATGTTGAGGGTAATGCTGCTGAAGGCAGACTGAGGAACTGTGTGTTGAAGGACTGCATTTTCTACAGTAATAAAATTCACTCTTAAATTTATCCTTCTGGAATAACCCCAAGCCACCGTTGGTCCATTAGCAAACAAGAGATCTCATTTGTGAGAGATGCAAAGTCACCGAGTCTCTCTTCTTTCCTACTTACCAACATCCTGTATTGTGCCACTTGGAGAACCTGCCAGTTGGAGCACAGCACCTGCTGGTGTTGCTGGTGGAGCACCTGGAATGGTCAGGGTGAGATCCTCAACCCGGACGGCTGTCATGGCTAGAGATCTGGACTGCTCCAGGCTGCAGGATGCAGACCATGTGTGAGAAAGGCGCTCTCTCAGTTCTCTGTCTGACAGCGCTGTGGAAATGTGGTTGTGCTGCCACGTAATTACAACAGGGGTAAAGAGCACGCACACTTTCTGCCTGCTGGGCATCAGAAAGGAAAAGAAAAAATTAGAGCTATTTAACTACACAAGAAAGCAAAAGCCTTAAGAATGTGTATGCTTATACTGTGGGCTTCTGAGGGTAACATTTATCCTCTGGATGTTGCTAAAGAAAGAGAAGTCAGACCTTAATGCAGCCTTGGGAGGCTGGGACGTGCTGTTTGCTTTGCTACCGCTGAGTGTTCGGTATTTTAGCAACACTGACAAACACAGTTCAGTTCTTCTCCAACACATTGAACAGGAAATTGATTTTTAAGGAAACCAACATTTTCAGGTTTCTTCTGGGGAACATTCCAGCTGGTCCTTAGCCTGCCTATGACACAACCAGGAACTTGTCACTTATTTTCTACTCAGAATTTCCCAAGTGGGCTCAGTGCTTTAACAGATGTACTTTTAAGAAAAATTAGAGTACCAGTTAGAGAAAATTTAGATTTGAGTAATGTTCACATGAAATCATGCAGAATGTTCCTAAAAAGGAGAGCTATAAGTTACATTTAAAGATATTTTGAATGGTTTCTGTGAGCCATTCTTTGCCATTTCCTAGAGATTTCCACTTAATAGTTTGTTAAAGCAGTATATGGTATGTATTATAGCAGTGGGAGAACGTACGCTTATTTTAAAGCCAGTGTTAAAAGATTTTGGTATCTGACCAAACTGAATCAAATGCAGGAGACTGGGGCAGAAGGCAGAGAAAATAAACTCATCTTGAGAAATTTCACATTGAGGGCTTTTCTTAATGTCTTTTGTTTTGTTTCTCGTGCTTACTCATACTCTTTGCTGCACGAGCTCCAAAAATGAGGTTATCACTTTCCAATGGACAAGTTTCAAAGTAAGACCTGAGGCCACAAGAGCCCTTGGTCAAGTGTCTCCCTTCCTGTGTGACAGGGGCTCCCTGCTTTGCTCAGAGCGCTGTCCACTTTGCCACTGTAAGTGTTCTGCACGCGGAGCCTGGCGGATAGCTCTTGCAGCCGGCTTGTAACAGAGAATGTAAAGAGAGCGTCCCAGGTACCCCATTTCTCATGTTTATTAAACATTATGAGTTTATTATTATTTTATTTAATATCTGAGTTCTGGAACTGTCTAAGCTAGAAATCTATAATAATCCCGTTCTTTCCCCAGAGTCTGTCTCCATTTCTGACAGAGAAGTTTCTGTTAAGCTTCAGCCCTTTTATCACTAGGTAGGACCATTCATTTGGTCTCAAAAATGTTGACATAGAGCAGCACTGTGTTTACGATGACCATGGTCACTATTACATTTTTCCGTCTGTCTTCATTTGGGTATTCTATTGAAGCTACCACCCCAGATATCTGTTAATCTATTAAGATATCTGGTGCTTTGCTATTTGTTAACGTCACAAGAAACCAGGAGCTGCTATTAATGAACTTCAAAAGTCAGCAAGTCTTTCCTAATACTAGACGACTAAATTAGAAAATATCTGGTAATGTCAGTGCTTGCTATTGTCAAATTTTACCATTTTTGTTTTTCTTTGAAAAAAAGTAACCCGGACCATACTGGAAATTTCACTGTATTGATTTAAGAGTGAAAATAGAAGGATAATCATTTTATGTTTACACTTTGGTTGTATTTGAAAATGAGTGTATATATTGGAAATGTCTATAAGTCTGTCTCTGTCCATAATTTATGATCTATTGTATTTTCTTAAATGTTATAGAAGTATTGTTCCTTATTATAACTTTATTTGTTACACTTCATTGTTGAGATTAATATCCAACAGATAATGTTAAAAATCAGATTCTTATCCCTGAAATCATTTAGTTTGTATTGTAACCTCTTTGATTTTAATTAAATTACAACAATTTTAAGTATAAATGAGTTCGTTTAACCTTAGTACTTAAAACTGCTGAAATTGCAAAGGCACTTGATTTGATTGTCCAACAAAGGACAAAATGTAAACTGATTGTTTCAAAGTGAAGGACCTCAGATCTTGTGAGCATTTTGTTTTCTTCTTATTTCTTTTAGTGATTGTAGTGCATGATAATTAATTAAGGTTCTAGTGTCTTGCACAGCTCCTACTTTAATGCTAGTATTTTCAGTGTCCCTATAATTTGACACAGAATTGTTGCTTCATGAACTTAAACACTTTGCATTTTTTTATTATCAAAAAATGAACATAAAGGGAATACATGATTACTTTGAAGTATATTCTAGTTAAAAAAAAAAAATAGCTCAGCATGGCTCTAGCAATAGCCAGAAGTGTTTTGGGGTATACGGGTCGTGCTTTGGAGGGAAGTGTGTGTGACGGCACTGTAGGACTGGTGTGTGGTCAGGTTTCCAGGGGGTGCTGAACAGAAGCATCCCTTTGTGTTCACTTAGGGCGGAAACCTCACGTCATCCATTTTAATCCTCTGAGGAAGTCTGCATGTGCTTCCATGACAAGAAAGCTGCTCCGTGGTTGTCATCCTTCATCTGGGATCCCTGTGGGTTTCTCACCCCCAGCATCCCTCAACCTTCAAACCCCACTGGTTCACTACTGCAGTCTGATAGGTACTAATGGCAAACACGGCTTTCAGCTGGCACACACCAGGGACTTCTGTCCTGTGTACCTTTGCTGTTGGGAACAAAATGGAAAGAAGGACACATTAGCCCCACCCACTGCCTGTGACCCATGGTCATTTAACTAGAAATCCTAAAATATTCCAGGCTACAAGAATGTCCACAGGGTGTTTGAGAAACATAGCCTTTATGATTTTTGCTGAAGACAAAGGAACCTGATGAGTGTTTTTTGTACATTAAAATTAATATATTCTTGAAAGTTCTAGGGAGGTAAGTGAAAATTGTATTTATGCAGATTGTAAATCATTTATAACCACAAAAGGTTAGAACAGACTCATCTTCCAACAACAGTGTTAACCACTATGTTTAAGAAAATTCTGGGGACAGAGTTCTAGCATGTCCAAAAGAAACTTCTGTTCTTTGGAACTATTGTAGCCATTTAATTCCACAGAGATATTTAAGAATTACCAAATTCCACCTAGTAACTCTAGGTGCTCCAGCAGAGCTAGAATTCAGGGTCATTTTGGTGACTAGCAGTCACAAATGTTCATGTCACCTATCTTTAAACTAGAAATGAAAATTCCACCCTTTGCATATTTTCTAATTCACTTTTAACCAAGGACAGTTCTAAGCTATTTAGGGATGAGGTATGGAAGTAATATGTTCATATTTTCCACCAAAATTGTTCTCATGGTAATGGGGCAGGGGAGGGTACATTCTCTAAAGAAAGCGGTATTACAGGAATCTACATGTGCTTCAGATGTCTACTCCTGACAACCACCTAGGTATGTTGGAAGATTTTGTTTGCATTTGTCTTGAGTATTTTAAAGTCTCAGGAAATACAGCCTTGATCCAAAACACTGGGGGAAAAAACAACACACATTTTAATAACTTGAAGTAGCAGCACCGAATAAGCCCAACTGAGAAGCTAGAGGGAAGAGAAACCATCTACAGAACGAATTCCTCCTAGAAAGTGAAAGTATTTATGGTGAATAGAATCCTTCCATGCTCACCCATGAGTGTCTGTGAGTTTGTTGAGCAGATGGTTTGTACTTGAAGGTTCACATATAGCACATGGACCAAGCCCATGACCCAGATCCTCAGAGGAGGGCAAGAAAAACACATCATGCTTTTCAGTCCTTGGCCCTAACCCCAAAACCACTTGGGATTCAGTAGTGAGAGTTGGGTAAGGAATAAGAGAACAACAGATAATTTCTCAATAACATGCATGCCATTTGTGTAGATGTGCAGAACTACATCTGTGTGAATATATTTCCCACCCCACACGTGTGCATCACAATCGCATGGCATAAAAATACCGAATATGGAGCCTGGTAATGTCAGTTTGGACCCTGAGCTGTAATCATAGCCTTCTTGCCACTTTTTTGTGATGTCTGTGCATTGAATATTCCATTGATTTTAAGATTTTTTAAATTGTAAGTATTCCTAGTAAATGCTCTTATTCTTCTACATGTTTAAATATTTTGGTAAAATCAATTTATTAAATATTTGGTATTTTAGTAAGATAAAACTTCCTCAAGTGTTTGGTTAATGCTTTCATGTCAAGATTGCACATTTTTGAGTTAGAGCTCAGAAGATATTTTTGCAGCTTTGGGCATTTTCAACTGTGGACTGCAGTTTTCTTGGCTAAAAATTGCACTGTGTGTTCTTGTGCATTGACTTCTAAGATGACATCAGTAGCTGTGATGCTAAAGTCACTACTGCTTCTGATGGCAAGGTAGCCATCATGTGACCATTTATTTACTTGTGCCAAATAATGGCATTTTGGTCATCTTATGCTAAGTGATAGCATTTTGGTTGTCACCAAAAACAAAGCGAATGTTTGTAAGTGTATGTTGTTGGAAGGTGTACTCTTCTGTTTCGTTCAGCTCTTTTTTCCATACACCTAGGTTTTCCATTCAGGATTTAATCATTCATTCATGAAAGAACAATTGGCCAGAATAGGTTACCTGAAAACATCAAGCAGAGGCACTCCGGCTAGATAACACCTCCCAACAACATCGAATTTAGTTAGTGCTTAGTGAAATTCCTTAAATGTATATGCATATGCTTTCCTCAATATTATTTAATGTCAGAACTACTGCTTTTGTATTTTTAATGATGTTGCAATTAAGCCACTGGTACACCTGCTACATATTTAAAAAACTGGGCAGCTGAAAAATAAAGGAGAATAAATTTTGTTCTATAAGTATTTGATCTACTTTCATCTTTCTTTTACCAATAAAGATAAAGAATTGTTTAAGATAAATTTGAGTCCAAAAAGTACAGGTAGCATGTTACCTGAAACTTCTAATTTGTATATTTTGATCTCTGATCATTTGCATGGAAGAGAAAATAGTGCAGCGTCTGAATTGTTCTGTTGTGCTTGGTTAATATGTACTGTTTCAAATGACATTCCTTACGCTTTGGTTTTCAGAGATATTCAAAACAAAATATAACAGTGGTCCTTTGTTTTCTGACCAATCTAAAAATACCTGTGATTAAATTTAATTTGTTAGTGTAAATAAATTTCTTGCCAATGAGTATTATTGTTGTTAGACAACGAATGCAATAAAAAGAGAAATATGGAGATCTGTCGAATAATTTTTTCCTCTTCCATTTTCGCCTTCAACTAAAACAAGCCTTGACAGGGTAAACCTGTATTAACTATCAAAACACATCCATCAGTCAAAAGCAAAGTGCACATTTTTCATGGAAATGAAACTAAAAATAAGCCTTAACTCTAGTAAACTGTAAATTGGCAGCTAGAATTACCTTTGAAAGCACAATTACGGAACTGGGCATAAAGTTAAAAGAGCACAGCCTCCCGTCAAAGTGCCCTTGCTGGTCTTTCTGCTCCCCTGTCGTCACTTTACGCCAAGGGTTCTGATGCCCATCATCCAAGTAAAGGTCTGTGAGGAGTCCATGAGGCAGGCAGCCTCATGCAGTGCGGCACTAGCTAAGCCAGAATCAGGCCCATCCTTCAGCACAGGGTTATTTTAACAAGTTCTATGCCTGCAACCTTCAAGATTCAGCACGCTTGGATGTAACAGATGAACGACGTTAATGTCATTCTTACACACACACAAACTATATCCGTGACTAAACTTTTGGCTATGTAAAAACCTTTATCTGGGCATCCAGAATAGTATCTGAATTAAGCCTTTTTCCTGTTCGAGTGTGTGTTAGACAATTCATTACCAAGCTGTATTTCTTTCAGATGAACTTGAATGTATGCTATATGACACTGGACCGCTTCCTTCTTTTGCCAAATACAAATACTTTATGGCACATTGTCACAAAAGCTAAGTACTCAAGGATTCTTTTTAAAGGAAATACGTGGGAGGGTTATCCTAAACACCACACTCATTAATAGTTACAGATGGTATTTCAGAATTCAGTTTCCTGGGTTGTGGCCAGATAATATCCCTGAATAACAGAACATTCACAGGATACTTGGTAAGATGCTGAGACTATGAGTACCTGAATCTTGAGAGAGTAAAAGTGTTTTTATCAAAACAATCTTTTAATCACTTTAAATCAGTAGGTTTTTAAACACTGCCAAAATGACTTCCTTAATGTTTGAGGTCCTATCTTCAAAAGACGAATGAAGACAGGCAGCCTCTTTATATCAGCTTTCATAGCCAGATCATGTTTTCTTCCCCTACCTCTCAGAAGATAGCCAGAGGTTGTCGTTGATCTTTTGTGTTTGTTTACTTTGTATTTTTTTCTTAGCCTCTTCAGCTAGATAGAATTCAAACAACAGAAGAAACACCTCTGCCACCACATGAGCGGCAGTGAAATCTTCAGGACACTAAGCACTTGGGTAGATTATGGGGTTCATTCTGCACCTGCTTGTTGAATGAGCCAACTTCCTTCTTTGTCCAGGTCAATGAAATTAAAATGTCCAAGTGGTGCTGAGGTAACAGACATCATTTGCAGGTGTGCCAGCGTTCCCAAGAATTTTAAGAGTTTCCCACATGCCATGGCCACAGGAGAACCAAAAGAGCCGTAGAGACGGGAGAATGGGGGTGATTCAGGTTTTCACTGCCTGAGAAGGTTGCACGTAGAGGGAGAATGGGAACAAGGGCGTCTTAGGTGGCTCACCTCATCGTGGGGACTCAACGCCAGAAAGTGAAAGATTCAGTTTACCTTGTTCACATTTCAGAAATTTCAGTCCATGCTCCTCAGGCTCAAACAAACCGAGGAAGGGCCCGGGCTGCAGAAAGCCGCTCATGTCATGTCAGCCGAGAGGCAGGGAGGAACCGGGCACAAGAATGTGCCTTCCTGGTCATCCAGTCGCCCATCTCTGCCACCCAGACCCTACTCCTACGAGCAAGTTAGCTCTGGCGCCCTCACCATCTCACCTTTCAAAACCCCACCTGGTAGGGCCATCTCCATATAAACCATAATAAAGTCTCGTGCTGCTGGTGTGGCCCATGGCTACGGAGAGCTGCCCGGAGTTGCCAGGTGCATCTGGAATACACATTCAGTTTTCTGGCATGTGGCCTGGGGTCATCAATTAAGGACTGAAGGTATGATGACGCACGAACTCACCCTGATAGTCTGTTTTCTGAAGGAGAGGCAGCAATGTAATTTATTTTTGTGCTCTTAGGGAATACATGTTTTGGGGGAAGGATTTTTTTGAATCATGTACAGTTAAATTACTATTTAATAAATAATTACTAACAATTACATAAGATCTGACCATTGGTACAATAAATTGAACAAGTTTAATGAAAGGGATCCTTTATTGGCCAATCAGACTAATTTGATAGTCACCCTCAAGGCGCCTGGCTCTCCCTGTCTGCTCCTGGTCAAACAGCATTTCTGTGCCTCACGACATCCGCATTTAGCATCACCATTCTTATTCAGGCGGGATCTCTGCAGCAGTTGAGATGGGGCAAGTGCTAACGTGGGTCAAGTGGCTAACGTGGGCTAACGCGGCTGTGCGCCGGGCTGGTCGAGCTCACAGTAAAGAGCCTTGTGGAACACAGTGCCCACGAGCAGTTTCCCTTTGTACACAGAGGCGACCGTGCTGCCTTGCAGCATGGTCCCATTTTCCGCATAAACCACTGCTACAGTGGGTTCTTCTGTTAAAATGTTCTGGATTCGAATCACCTGTGGAGGAAATAACAGGGAGGTAATTATCTTTTAAAGTCACTTAAGACAACTACGAGGTCATTTCTCCTTAACACCATATTATCTCCTATAACTACATAAAGCATATTTTGTTCCAAAATCACTCTGTAGTTAAGTACCTGTTTCCTCATTTGGAGACAGGTTGTGACCTTTCACATTGGCAGGACGTACACAGACCTACAGTGACAAGGCAGGAAACATAAATGAACAGCACAGCCCCACCGAGAAATGAAGGAGAAGGCTTGTTTGCACGGCACATATGTAGGGTAAGAGGACCATTACTCTGCCACCACCAAATGGCTGCCATGATGGAACGCGGGTTTGTTTTTCTATATTTTCAAATAAACACAGAATGTGGAATCTTAATTCCTGATCTTTAAATACAGGCAAGGGGGAAAAATATGCATAACTCCCCCAGACAACTGCATACCATGCTCATCCATTCCTCTGAATTTAAGGTCCCATCTCTAAATGTGTATGATTTTATAAATTTAATTCCTTCCATTTAGTTGAGAATTTGAAGCATTGGCATTGCTGTAATGTCATGATATGTTCACTGTATGAAATAGCTAATATTTGTGGCTGACAAAAATAGCAATTCCATATGATGCAACCTCACATGAAGGGCATTTTACTGAGGCAGGAGGACTGGGTCATAACTTGGACCTGCCACTTACATTATTTTTTTTAATCTGGAAATGAGATGGGTGAAACTAGATTATTTCTAAATTCCCCATCAACTAGGATAAAATATAGTAACTTAAAGAAAGGGTACCTGCATCACAAAACACAAACATGGCAGTTAGGGGAGACCAGTGAGCCATTCAGAGTGAGCTCTTTGTAGCAGCTGACACCAAAGACACATTTCTTAAGAAACTGCTGGAATGTTAGCATGTAGCAATTCCTCACAGGGAAATAGATGATAGTGCACCTGGGCTTAACTGAGCCTCCTGGTAATAAAACTAAGTCACTTTTATGGGGTAGCGCATTAGATAATGGATTGTTATTACTTTTTGCTACCCTTTACCAAATCCATCACTAGAAAGGAAATATGTTTTTTCCAGAACAACAAACTAAGGTCATGTTACAGTAAATGACTGACGTTCACCAAATGAGCTAAGAAATGAGGAAATATTAGGCTCTAACATTCTGCTAAGTTCTAAACCATGAATACTGTGTGACATATATTTCTTCAGTTTTATTAAACATATGTTTGGAAATTCCAACAGCTAAAAACTAGCAAAAGGCACAAAGGATTGTCATTAAACATGAGTCTCTAGGTTCAGTAAACCTAGATATGAAAGACATGAGGACAATAATTTAATCAAATTTACTTGTTGAATTTTTGATTCAAGAGATATGGTCTTTTATATTCCTTTCCTTTTGGGCAAATAATGAATTAAGACAACTTTAAAAATACTCAACAGTAAACAAAATGTCAAAAATGTTATGATTTGATGTAAATAACAAGTACAATTAGTACGCACTGGAAATTCAAAGTAGAAAATCCTAGGTAAGTCATGGTGAACATTCAAATGTCTATGGCATAATAAGTTTCAAATCCATCCTACAAAGTAATCTGTTACATAAAGACCATGAACTCAAAAAGGATCTTTGAATAGAACTGTAACTATGGTGAAAATTGAATTTTTCTAAGCCAAAATAAATTCCATAAAGTGGTTTTACTCTCTATTCTTCAGAAACTGTCTACAAAGAATGGCCAAGTTTGCTTTAAGACTGTTCCCTGGTACTGATTTGTACATATGTAGTCAGCTCTCTGTAGCCATTCAATTCACATCTGCAGATCCAAACAGCCACCAAAAAACAGTATTTGGGAAAAAACTACGTCTATACTGAACACCTTTGTTCTCATCACTGTTCCCTAAATGACACAGAACTACACAGCATAACAGTATTACATAGCACTTACATTGTATTAGGTATTGTAAGTAACCCAGCGTGAATCAAAATAGACAGGAGATGGATGTGTGCAAGTTGTATGTAAATACTGCACCATGTTATACAAGGTACTGTGGATTTTGTTATCATGAGACAGTCCTGGAACCAAACCACCACAGACGCCCCAGAACAGGAGTTGTAATAGGAAAGCCAATCACACAAGGCAGTTAAAACATAGCAGCATGGCACCATTATGTCATTTAAAAAAAAAACCCTGGGCTTGTATGGCAGAGAGTTTCCATAAAAGGTATGGACCACATGTGGTGCTTACACTGTTCTGCCTTGTACCGACACCTATTTTTCTTTTTTTTTTAGAGGAGGGGGACCTTCCTTTTCTCTCTGCCACTAGTGGCTGCAGTAGGAATGGAAAAACTGAGAGGGAGTCAGGGCAGGTTACAGCTTAGAACTAAAACGTCCTCCAAGAGTCGCATGTGTTCGGAGGCGTGGCTTTGAGAAGGTGATTGGATCGCTGGGGTACTGCCTTCATCCTTGGATTCCTAGCTGAATGTGCTAGGGGGTAGGGGGAGGCTGGTCAGAAGAGTCCTCTCCTCCCCTCACTCCCCACTTCGTGGACCTATGAACTGGGCAGTTTTGTTTCACCGCATCCTCCTGGTGTGATGTCTCTGCCTGCGAACCAGGCTACGAAGGACTAGAACTCTGAGCCACATTAAACTTCTCCTTTTAGTTGTCCACGTCAGGTATTAGTCTCATCAACACGAAACTAAGTGACTAACACAGGTATTTAGGCTCTAGCCTGCATCCTTGTCTTGTAGTGTCACCACTAGTTAGCTACATCCCTCAACCTGGGGCCAGACTCCTCTCAGAAGACCCTCTCCGCACTCCACTCCCTCCCCTACTTATTTTTAGCATTAGAGATTGAGCCCAGAACCTCATGCAGGCGAGGCAGGCGCTCTCCCACTGAGCTATATTCCTCCTCAGTCCTACTCAGCAGTCATTTGCTGTCCCGTTACCTCTGGGATGCTGCATTATCCCTGGTTGATATTCCTACATTACGTCCATGTCTTTGTAGGTAACCCCTTTATTAAACACCCCTCAGATTACCCAGTTCATCTGTTTTCTACCAAGACTCTGACTAAAATACCTCCAAAATTCCTTTTTGTTTCTAACCATCTGGATCATCTTATCCATATCCCCTCTTTTATTGAGAGGAGAGAGATAATAATTGTATTTTTGGCTGAAAAACAATAGCTAGAAATACACACGGTGACTTGGGTCGCTGGCCACACTAACCTCTGAGGCAGGAGGATTGTCCGAGTCATAGAAGAAGATCTTCATGCCATTGGGATGGCAACCAACCCAAAGGTCCCCTGTCACAGGGTCCACAGATATGTTATCCACGAGCGTGTCAAAGTCAAGTGACTTCCGAGATTAAAAACAAGGAGAGAACCAAAGAAAAAAAGTGAGGAAAAATTGTGAAGTGATGCAGCAGTATGTCAGGGAGACTGTCCTGTGCTTGGTCACCTCTCTCCTGCTTCCAAAGATAAAATTCAGCCCCCTTTCAGTAGCACTCAGGGGATCTCTGTGATCTTCCACTTACTCTAGTATTTTGTCAGATTGCATGACAAATGGGGAGTGCGTGTTTGGGAAGCAAAGAAAGACATTTAAAAGCTGAATGAATTCACATCTGTGTACTAACATCTGTGTGTGAGCCTAAATCTGTAAAAAAAAAAAAAATTAAAAAATTAAGGGCAGCCCAAAATGACTGTTTCTGAAACCTCATATGCAAATGAGATTTTCACAAACACTCGGCAAATAACAGAGAAATGCAGATTTGTTTCTGATGAGAACGCAGATGAAATGTGAGTTATTTCATGGCTAATCATAGGCTGTGCAGCCAGAAAAAAATGATCACCCAGGGTCTAATTTCTGCCTGTGAGTTGAGGAGGTTTGTTTTTCAGTTTTCCGATGTTATCCAACTCCCTGTTCTTCTGCTATTTATTCTCTAAATATAAGTTGCAAGCATGCGATGACTGCACAGATTGCTGCTGAGGGTTTGTACCAGGATCATAAATAATACCAATGATTCTTAATTCCACCATTCATCATTTTGGCTGCTTTCTCCTGGAAAGAAATCTCATCTATTTGTTTACCTCTAACTCTCATTGGAGAAATAATATCTACCGTGTACTTCAGAGTTCAGCCTGCCTAGATGCTCAGAGCCCCAGCAAATAACCAGCCATGACTCACGGCAAAGGCCAGAAAACGGGCAGGTAGCTGCCATTTGCTTCCTACTCAAAAAGGAGAGCTATCCCGGCATCCATACAGGAATTCAAGGGCTCAATCCACATGGCAGAGCCTCAATCTCACTGTCACGTGGGGCTGTCATTGCTTAGCCTAGAAACAGACCAGGCTGGCCAAAGGAGGCAACCAAGCAAGCATCCATATCAGCTCTGGCTTTCTGCAGCCTCGGAACTACCATCCTTTCCAGTCTCAGTCCCTAGTGCACTGTGACAAGTTTCTTTGAGTGAGGAAATGAGTGGTCTGCTGTTTCCTTTGGAAGGGGTACACAGCCAGTGGGTGAGTTTCATGGTGGATGGAAGCCAGCTGCCATGAGAGTTGGAAGTGGGGCTGGGAGGGCACAGAAGCCTAGGGTCCCACCACCCAACACACAATTCCTGAGCTCTTTGAGCACCAACATGTGTACTTCCCACAAAGGAAGAGCCAATCAGCAGCAGGGAGCCAATTCTGAGTCTAGAAATGAACTCCTGCTGTTAAGGTTTGTATCTAGATGTCCTCCCAATGGCTCATGCCCTCCTAGGTGGGACTTTTCAGAGGTGGCCTGATCTAGAGTGTATGATGCAGGAATTAAGTGACTTTGATTACTGTATTAATCTACTGGTTGGTTTAGTATAGTTCAGGGTGTGGTTAATGGGAAGGCCCTCCTGCCCCAAGGTCTTACGACCTAGATATAATTTGAGGGACAGAAAGAGGAATGCTGTTATGACTTGCTGCTTTTGCTGCTTCTGCCTTCTGCCTTCCACACC
>PVJX010004022.1:0-100046 GCA_004027295.1 Dolichotis patagonum
TCAGGCCAAAATGCTGGTTTCTGCAAAGTTCCCAGTCCCAAACAGACCTGGCCAAGATGCCAGTCTCCACAATATTCCCAATCCAAACAGCCCAGACCTCTCTGCGGGTCCGGGAGGTTCCTGGTCCCAAAGAGTCAGGCCACGATGCTGGTCTCTGTGAGATTTCCTGGGGGTGAAGGGCGGGGCTACGGGCCCAGACAGACCTGGCCCAGATGCCTGTCTCTGGGCAGTTCCCTGCGGATGAAGGGCGGGCCTACCAGTCCCAAACAGTGGCGTCGAGATGCTGGTCTGCGCAGACTTTGAATCCAAACAGCCCGGGCCACTCTGCGGGTCCCGGAGGTTCGGGTCTTTAATTTTAGAGGGATCTCCAAGGAACGAATATCTCATATACTGAAAAGATTTTCAGAGAGCTGAGCAACTTTTTTCTGCACTACTTCAGATTCTCTTCTGTAAGTCTAACAAAGGTAAAATGAGCTGGATATTTTGGGGCATGCCTACAACTCCACCACATTGGGACTCTGCGGCAAGAGGATTGCCAAGTTTGACTTACTCGCAACTTAGTGACTTACTACAATCCTTTCACAAAATTTAAAACTTAAAAATATAAAAGGTCTGGTGATGTAGCTCAGTGCAAAACCCTGGGTTCAATCCCCAGTACCACAAAATAAAAAAGACAAAATTTAATTTTTCATTGGAAAGAGAATATAAACTATATCTCATGTCACATTAAGTTATTTCTACCTAGCAATCTGTCATTAATTCTGCATATATGCAAAGAAAGGTGCCTGGACTGATGATCAACTAATACTAATGATGCTCACTTGTAAGTCCTGAAGTCACTTTTTAAATTACCCATTGTCTGTATTGTCCTATATTGCTGACACATTTTATAAGAGCCAGAATCACTTCTCCAAACTAGAAAGTCATGCTTAAATTATAAAAGCCAGTAAACAAACAAACAAACAAACACCTTTCACTGGATTTCTAAATAAAACATATAGCATAGGGTAATATATAAAACTTCATGAAGGAAACAGAAGTCACTAACAGTAGCACCTTGGTGTTAATCACAGTTAACAGTTTCCAATCTTGGGCTGGAAAGAATTTTAGAGAGAAAACATTAAATATTTAATAAATAGCCCCTTATATTTTATATTCTCTCAGTAATTTCATGGTTGTATTAATTGCTTCTAAGTATGCAACTGATTAGAACTGATTTGGTGTGAAATAATTTTTTCCTGCTATGCTTGTTTAGTTATGCAAACACCACATTTTGAATAATGTTGATCTTGAATACCACCTTTACTAGGCTCTCACCAAGCACCAAGCACACAAACTCCTTGAGTATTCACCCTGTCCATCCCACTTTTTCAGAGCACTGAGGAACTCTAGGCTTGCAGAGCAAATACAGCCTTCTGCTCTGGTGCCATCTGCTCTGAGGCCCTCTCTTTGTGCCCCCCTCTCTCTCCCTTGCCTGTATCTTCTGCAAAATATGGTTCTGTGACTGCAGAGTCTACTTTACAAGAAGGCAGGGAGCACATTGAGGATTCCTCCTCACCCTTTGCATCTGGGTCGAGTATCTGACACACTCAACAGGCTCTCAAAATATCCTTTCCAAGAACCAGCCCTTCCCTCACCCCTTCCCACCTGCATGCTGCACGGGACACGTCATTAGCAAAAGCCAGAAAGCAATGCCTAAGATTTCTGTATACATTAAACATTAATTACACTTAAATTTCATTTCACTGCCCCATTTTGAAGACTTGTAAAATACTTCCCACCTAGTTGTCTTCCTGTTATTAATTACTTGCAATATTCATGACACTGAATAAAGAGCTGACCACACATGCCCAGGAGAATTTCTCTTTTTCAGGACCCCTGAGAGCCACACTGAGGACCTGGCCTTGTGCCAAGCAAGTGTCCCTTTAGCGTACCCACTACTTCACGAAGCCCTACATGCTCCTTGACCAGACTGTGTGCTACATCAAAGCTCAGAACCCTGAATCTGCCAAAGCAAGATGCTAGAACCTAGTCCTGTTAGTGGAAAGTAGGATTTGACCTAATGCCTAGTGCCAACCACAGGTTCAGTTGTTCTCAGGATGTAATGATGAATCAACCAGTGGCACTCTGCCATTCCAAAGAGGCAATAGAAATAAAGTACAGAAATACCAAAGGACCCGAATGACATAACATCATTTGAGTATTGGAGCCAGAGAGACACTTGGCAATGAAGTGACTGTGCTTGAAGAGGTGAGTTCTGAAAATTAGGACCAGATGGACAGTTGAGCCCATCCATGCAGGATTATACCACCGCCAAAGGCAGAAATCCAGCTAAGAAAACATTAGCTCAGAGTCAGGGACTAGAAGAAAGATGGGGACACAAGAGTTAGCGTACCTGGCGAAGAAGAGACAGGAAGGTGTCATTCTCTTTGAGACCTAAAAGCTTGAAAGATTCAAATCTGTATATAAGGACTTCCAGATACAGGAGTAAAAACTACATCAGTGCATGTGAGAATGAAACTCCATGTAGTCTTCCTGTGTAACTACAAAAATGAGTACTTGAAAGTTTCCCAGTATAGTTCTTGGTTCAGTCTCATAGGAGATGTAGCTTAGAATACAAATCCTGATCCAGTCCTATCCAGTCACAGCTAAAGCAACAGCCCTCCTGCTGATGAGGGACCTCCACCCCCAAGAGGTCACCGTGGTTAGGTGCCGAGTCACCAGCCAGCTCCTCCCTGCTCCTGAAGACTGAGAACACCACCCACTTGTCTTTAAGAGAGTCTCGGTTCCACTGTTCCCAAACATGAACTCAAACTCAAGTCAGAACTGAACCTCACAGGGACTGGGTCATCTTTATACACCTTGATGAAAACCCAGCCCTCCTTGTGTTCATGCTAAAGGTAAATATGTTTACTGGGGAGTTTTGTAACTGCTCTAAGGAAAGGCACATACAAACGATAAACTTCACTTGAAGAAAACATGGTTTGAACAGGCAGGAGAAAGGGGCCTTTGTAATTTGCAGGGTCAGTGAAGGAGCTGATGGGAAATGATATCAGCGTTCTAACACATACCATGCTGAGGAAGATAAATAGTAGGTGCAAACAAACCAACCTGAAATTCTGCATGAACTGCCGGAACTTGTCTGCCCTCTTGGCTAGGGGCACGATAACGTTGATAAGTGTGTTGGCCATGTTGAGTTTTTCCTTTTTCACTTTCATGATTGGGCCAAATGGTCGAAATAAGATAAGCCGTTTGAATTCGTGTTTGTGGTCCCCTTTGAAGGTGAGTTCATACAAAGTACCTTTATCCTTTTCTGTTCGATAGATCCCTGTCAACAGAAAAAACAAGGAAAGCTAGTTAAAAAAAAAGTAACCTTGCCTGCTGAGTGGCTTTATAACCAAGATCTAGCGCAAAATGCCTTTAAAAATTAGTATTAAATCTTTGCCTCTGGCAATTATTAGAAAACTCAAAATGGTCCTAATGAAAATACCATAATAAATCAAAATATTATCAGTCTAAAAATCACAATTATGAAGACTTCACAAAAACATGGGAAAATGCTTACAATGTTAGACATAAAATTGTATTTATATTATTCAGGGTTATTAAAAAGGAAAGTCATAAAGTCATTAAGAAATATGCCAAAATCAGACTGATTATGACACAGAGTATGATGTATCTTCTCTTCCATTATCCACATTTTCTGCAATGTAATTAGGAGGCTATGAGCACACTTATGCTGATTTTATTTTAAATGTGTGTTAAAATGACAGGTTGGAAGCTATAGTGATTCAGATGAACCAACCACGGTGATCTTTTTGGGGCACTTGCGAGGAGCTCAGGGCTGGACACTTGGATTACGTGGCCCTGTGGAAGCTTCTGGAAGTATTAAAGCAAGCAACACCCAGCATGGTTGATAGACACATGCCATCCATCATACTCAGTTTCGTATCTCTCTTTCTACCTTTAAGTACTGTGGCTCAGTACTTCACAGTACTTACATTCAAGCCCGACTACTTGGGTTCCACTCTCCCGGCCCCACTGATTTACTGTGGAAAGTTAATCTTTCTATACCTCATTTTCCCCATAGGTTCTTGTGTGAAGTAAATACTTCAATACATACCAAGGCATTACAATAGTAGGGCACATAGTAAACACTCAATAAATGTTCACTGACATCTTGGCCCTGCCTTGTTCTGGCAGCCTTGTTGTAACAGCGCATACAGAGAAGATTTGGAAACAGGAGAGAAGTCTATTTACATTCCTTGCAGAAACTCAGAGTGTCTTGTCAGGCTGAAGATGGCATCACTGCATCTCAGCTCTGTGGATAAGCCTCCCCAGGGCCACTGGGGCAGAATTTTCCTATCTAAAGATCAAACAGTTTCCCTGATGGCTACGACCTATTTCCTGCCTAATAATACCGTTGCTGTGATAGGTGCTTTTTACAAAGTCAAAGAAAAAAAAAGAATAAAATTCAACACATCGCCAGAAAACCTTTTAGTTTTGATTTAAACCATGTTTTCTATTCCACATCTCCTCCTGCCTCTTAATCCTCAGGTTAGCTGGAGAAACCAACTCCCAGGCTTTGAATAGCCACAAAAATAAATCTCCAGGGGGAAAAAAAAAGTCTGCCTCTGGCGAGTTACATAGGTTTCCAAGGCCCCTCTCAAACCATTTCTCTGTTCTTCCTTCCTCTCTCTGCCCTTTTCTTCCATGGCTTCCTCACAAACACTGCCAAGTTCTCTTCCCAGTGCTTTGTCTCACAGGAGCTTTTCATCCTCCATGCCTGGACTTCCAGCCTCTTTGATCCTGTTCAAAGTCTGGGTCTTCCAGAGGCGCACAGGGAAGAGTCTGGTACTGTGAATTTTCAAGGTGGCCTCATTTTTCCCGGGTGTCCTCCAAGCCTGCCTGCCTCAAGTATTCAAAAGGAGCGATGCCCAGGTGGTGAGCACAGGCCGTGTAAGGACGGGGCACAGAAGGACACAGGCACAGGAGGACATGGGCACAGGAGGACACCGGCTAGGTTCTCTGGGGAAGCCTGTGCTGGTTCTTTGGTACCACGGCCCAGTAAGCAACTGCTCTCAGGGTCAGGGAATCTGGGAGAGCTCTGCTGAGCTCAGGCTGGAAAAGAATTCGAGTCCTGGGGGTGGTGTGGAGGGAGTCATGGAAGTCAGAGGTTTATTTCCTTGGAGGCTCAAAGGACTTTTTGGAAAACCTTAAGTGGTTCCCTTCAAAGTCAAGTTAATTCTTTGAGGTAATTAGTCCCCCTTGAGGGAACAGGCTCATTTCCACCTCTAATATCTAGAGCAGCTGGTTAACCACCAATTCCCAGGGTCCACATGAGGTGGGGCTGAGTCAGAAAGGAGTCACAATTGGTCACAGAGGGCGAATTTGCATAACTGCAGCAGGTTGGTGGCTGCACCTTGTCACAGTTTTGTCACTGGCTGTCAGCAGCATAGCTTCCTCTCACAGCAATGAACCTGGAAAAGGCTGCTGACAGTTCAACGTGCAGATAAAAAACGTCCGTGGGCTGGGAGATTGTTTTTCCAACTGAGTCATTTTCTTTCTCAGCACCGGGATAAGAGTCATTAACTTTTTAAAATTCTAAATCCACAGTTGAAAAGACGGAGAACAATATATTCAAAGCTGTCTCAAGAAATGGATCTCCTCATAAAGAATACAGAGAATGCAATGATTCTTCTGAAGAATGATTCCTAGAGCAGCGTAACACTATTCACCTTTAGGGGGCCCTCCAGCCTCTCCCCTTGTGGCAGGAGTGGCACCTTGTGTAGGGTGGACGGTAGGGGTCTCGGGTGTCACATACCTCTCACGGGGAGGGTCACGCCATGATTCAAGCTGCTTTCTCATTCTATTCTTTATACTATGCCTTAAAACAATTGTCACGTCAACTTATTAGCATGTTTCCTCAGAGGCTGCCTAATTATTTTAATTACGTCTTCTCAATCTGATTTTAGATCCTGTAATTTAATCTATTTTACATAGAAGTTATCTAAAACACTCTTGCAACTGAGGTCCACCAAAGCCCATGGCCAGTCACCACACCCACACATGCCACCTGGCACACTGCACGCAGAGAACACTCAAGGTTAGTCATTTGTTAACATAATGGACGTCTAAAAGATCCTTTTGCCCCCTGTAATCTTTAGTGGTAGAAACCAAAGGAACAGAGAGAAAGGGGACAGAGTTTTCTGGGGAAGGAACAGACTTTTAGCTTAGAGGTTGGCAGCTACACATGGCAAAAACAAAAGAAATCAGTCACCCACACCTTCCTTTTACAGGTCACATGTCCCTAATCGGAAAATTTAAAGTCATAAACATTTTTTTAAACACAGACAGATAATGTTTAAAAGGTTTTGGATTTCAGATTTGTGGAGAGGCTGTGCTTGAACTTGATGTATCTCTACCTCAGCCACCACCCAGCGTGCTGGGATTACAGGTGGGTGTCACCACCCAGCTTGCAGTTCAGATTTTTGGATTCATATTGGTAAAATTTATGTGAATATTTCAATCTGAAAAACTCCAGAACTGGAAAGATTTCTAGTCTAAAACATTTCAGATCAGGGATAGACTACCTATATATTTCATAATGTACTATCATCTTATGTACTATATAGATTAAAAATCAAAACAAGAATTTAGCAGCTACCTTGGATCTTCTTTAGACACCGTGCTGGCACCTCTCTGTCCTTCCTTCCCTCCACAGATATCAGCTTACTTTGAGTGTGGTGTTTCAGCTCCTTGTGCAAATATCCCGATCCTTGTCTTTTCTTATTCATGGGGCCAGGCTCTAGGACCCCTGATTAGCTGAGGGCAACTCCAGGAACCCAAGAAACAGCCCAGCAGCCACTGCAAAGCCTACTCCTGTAGGCAAGTGCTAATCAGGCATAGGTCCTCTCCCATGTCTTGTCTCCATCTTGGAAATCACGACACTATGGGAGAAGAAGGGTACTGTGCCTTACTGTCACATTCCATACCTTCACTCAAATAGGCAGACTCAGTTAGTCACCAACGTTTCACTGCTGAGCCCATGAAGGGCTGAACCATGCAAGTATCCTGTCTGCAAAACATTTCTCAAAGGCCCCATTCATCCATATTTATTCTCGAGTCTCCACACTCATCCCTGCCTCCCTGACTTTTCTATATGGAGCTCAGATCTCTCAGCTAGATAGCTACGATCACCTGCCAGCTCACAGATTCTCATCCCTGATGCCAGGGCCCACTCCACACTACAAATAATCTTTGGCCCTTAACTTACCTACACAGCCACTCTAACCCTACTCTTCTTTGCCTCAAAAGCCCTTACCAGTTTCTGCAGCCTGCAGAGTAAGGACTAATACCATGACCCAGCCTTCAAGACTCCACGCTATGGACACAATTTAATGTCTTAATTGTACAGCTTTCTGCTGCTGTTTCTGGAATCTAGGCTGCAGTCAGGCTGGTGTGTGCTGAATCCTTGCAAGCATTCTCTTGCCTGGAGAAACTACAGGTGGTAATGCAATATGGTGCAGATGCCGGAGAAAATGGCATGGCAATTCCTCAAAAAGTTAAATATGTGTTCATAGCCATATAATTCACCACAGTTAAAAGACAGAAACAACACAAATCTCTATCAAGAGATGAATGGGTAAAGAAACACACATACAGTGGAGTATTATTCAACCTTAAAAAATAAAATTCTGACACATGTTACAAGGACTAACCTGTAGGATATTATGATAAATGAAATAAGCTGCTCACAACAAGGCAAATAATGTAGGGTTCTGCTTTTATTTGAGGCACTAAATTAGATTAAATCATATAGACCAAAAATAGAGTAGATATTAGTAGGGGTTGGGAGAAGGAAAGCAGGGAATGGGGAGTTAATTTTGAGTGGGAATAGAGTCTTTATTTGTAAAGATGAAAATATTCTGGAATGGATAGTGGTGATGGTTGTACAACAATCTGTAAATAATTAACATGACTGAACTGGACAGTGAAAAATGATTCATGATCAATTCCATGTTACATACATGACTGCTTTTTTTTTTTTTAGCAAGGTCTTATACTTCCACACAGACACATGTAACTCTGCAGTCTAATTTCCACTCTGGTCCTTCTAAGTCTGGTCTTCCCTCTCTGGGAAGATTCCCACAGCATTCTCAATTGCAAGTGGCCCTTCGTCCTGCAGACACTTCTGTATCATAGCATATAAACCTTCCTTCTCTGAGCTACATTGTGGGTACCTGAGAACATAAAAGGACCATGAAAATCATCCGGTCCAGACAGACGGCAAACTGAACCTAGAGATGCTGCAACTTGCCTGGTCCACCTGCCTTCCTGCCAACTGGCTGTACAGATCAGGTCAAAAGCTTCCTCCCTGGAGTCACATTCATAGACAGCAACGACAGCCCAGACAATAGAAAAGAATCAAGACCATGGAAGCAGCTTCTGAGATGTTAGAATAAACGACATAAAGTCTGCGGTGAAGGCCACTGTGCCTGGCTCATTTACCTCCAGCTGGTCTCCACGCTGACCTTTACTGCCTTTCTTTTATTTTATCACATAATTTTGCCAGTTGTCAAATAGCAGTTATTTGAATGCCCAATCTACAAAACATTGAAAGAAGGGAAAAAGATATTTCCAACAAGGAAAAAAAAAACCTAAAAAAAATAAGTACTTTAACCCCTGGGAAACTGGTTCCAGGATCCCCATAGGATATTAAAATCTGAGAAAGACACACAGATAATTTGCAAACGTACATACATCGCCAATGTATACTAAATCACCTCTGGGTTCTATAAAGTACCATTTTGAGATAAATTCTATGTAAACCATTGTTTATGCTATTGTTTGGGAATAATAACAAGCAAAAAGGAGGGCATCTCCACCTGGTGGAGGATAGGGACATTCTGCTACAAGATGTATTTCTAGAACTGAAGACTGAATGTGTGCATGGCAGGACTACAAAGTCAGAGAGAGCACACTAAAGAGAGATCAACTGCACAAGCAAAGATACTGACAAAAGAACTTTTTATGTTTGACAGATTTGAAGCAGTTAAGCAAGGCTGAATATAACAGGAATCTGGAGAAGTGGGAGATGTACCTGGAAAGTCAAAGAGGTCACACCATCTGGGCCCATTGAGCACTGTCCCCTTGGTGTTTTCACAGGGAAGAGATGAGGTCTTGGGGCATTCACCTCACTACAGCATAGAGGATGGACAGATGACAGGGAAAGAGTTCAGGAGTTATGGGGAAGAAGTCGTCTGGGATAGCAGGAAATGACAGGGGCCAGAAACAAGATGATGACAGTGGAGATGATGGGAAGGGGAAAGAGGCTGGAGATGATGTGGTTGGACAATAGGATGGTACAGGAGGGACAGGAACAATGGAGCACGAGCCCTGGTGGGTGGGAAAGACCTTATGGGTTGAGCTCTGGATATGCTGATTTGAGGAGGTCTGATGTCAGCAAATGGCCTTCTCTACACACACAGAGCTGGGTGTTTCCATCGTATAAACTGAAGCGATGGGTATGGGCAAGGTTGCCAGGAAGAGTCAATGGAACTACAAGGAGTCTAGAATGATAGAAAACTATCTGCCCCTCATGTTTCTGACAGTGTTCATTACAGCCAAGATATGAAGGAAAGTAAGTGTCCTTCAACAGACAAATGAGGTGGTGTGGCCCTTCACAATGAAATAATATTCAGTCTTACAAAGAGATGAAATTCTGTCACTAACGACAACACAGGGGAGGTAGAAAATGTTATGCCAAGTGAAATCAGCCACACTCAGAAAGGCAAATATTGAATGTTCCCACTTACACGTGGAGTCTAAAAAATTTGAGTTCACAGAAGCACAGAGTGAAAAAAAAAAAAAACAGTTACCAGGGGCTAGAAGCAGGAAGGGAAGGGATGGGGAAGGAAAGATAGATGTGGGCCAAAGAGAACAAAATCTCAGTCAAAAAGGAGGAAGTAAGTTTAGTGATGTGTGGCACTGTGTGGTGACCACAGGCAATAATAAGGTGTTGCCCATTTCAAAGTTGCTAAAATAGATTTTTCAATATTCTTAATATACATGATAAGTTGGTGAGGTAACAGACATGTTAATTAGCTTGATTGAATCTTTCTCTAAATACACAAAAATCAAAGCATTACATTAAGTGCCATAAATATATTATTATCTGTAAACTAAAAATATATTGATAGGTGGAGAGATAGGATGGATGGACAGATGGGTGGATGAACAGATGGACGAATGGACAGATGGATGGAAAGGAAGAGAGAGAGAAGGAAGGAAGGAAGGAAAGAGAAAGAAAGAAAGAAAGAAAGAAAGAAAGAAAGAAAGAAAGAAAGAGAAAGAAAGAAAGGAAAGGAAAGGAAAGCAGAGGGCAGGGGAGGTGGAGGGGAAGGGCAGGGAGGGGAGGGAAAGGAAGAGGGATCAGTATGCAAACCTGGGTTATACCAAGCCCTCAAGTGCAGAGTACATGAATCCACAAGGGAGACTTGGAAGAGTCATGACAACTCAGAGAGGTGGAAGACAGTGGTGATAGAGAACTCAGTGATGAGCAAAAGATGGTCCAGCAGCGCCAAGCACTGCAACAAAGTTCAGTACAACGAGGACAAAGTTGCCCCATCACATCACTGGTGATCTCACCCGTCATGGCTTCAGAGGAGTTTGGCAAGGGTGCCAGCCAGCCAGGCAGGGGGAGATTGGAAAGTTGATGCGAGATGAAGAGGCGGCAGTGAGTTTTTCTTCCTTTATTGTCTTGCAGCTGTAAAGTTTATTTTTGTGTGAGGACCTTTGCCCTTTCTTTACCCTCCGCCTAGGAAGTTTTCTCCCAGCTTCTGGCTGGGCTGGATTTATGTCATGTAAGTCCCAACTCCCACTTTCACTCTTGGGATTTCTCTCCCTTTATCCTTCGGCTCCTCTTTCACATCAGCTCATACTGGTTTTTCCATCATACATTAACGGGAATGTGTTATATGTCTACTTATGCATCTCTGTTCCCCGCATTAGGCGTTCAGCTTCGTGTAAACCAGAACTCTGTTTCTACAACCCTGATGAACATCTGTTGCACCAAAGAGAGAGAAGGAAAAACAAAGGGGAAGATGCCTGACTAAAAATGGAACAAATACCATAGAGTCAAAGCTAAGGGCACTTATGGAGCTAGCAGAGTGTTTAAAAAAAATTGGAAGGAGAAACATAGCTTCTTCCTATGCCAAGGAAAGAAACGACAGAAATGGGTAATGGGGATACATGAGGAGAACGAGGAGAAAAGTGGTAATAGTATCGACACCTCAAAAAGGACTTGGTATAGGCAGAGAAAGTCCTCTGGTCCCCCAAACAAGACAGGAGGTGGAAGGAACGATTCACAATCTGGGGCAACAGAGTGAAGGATTAAGGGTAGAATAGTGGGTTTGGGAGGGCAGGTGGAAGGCTGGGATGGTGACAGTGGAGAATAGGCAACGGAACTGAAAGGCAGTGGAGAGACATTACAAAACAGCACCCAAGTGCAGCCAGGCTGCAGGCCATCAGTCTGCATCACCATCAGCAGGCCTGCTTGGGGCTTTTCTCCAGCATCAGGAGAACACGGGTAAAGGAGCTACGAATGGAAACCCACTGACGCAGGGCTTAGCTCCGACGGAAGGTATGGGAGTCCTGTGCAGGAAAGCCCATGGTATGGGGTCCGGCCTACGGAGAGAACAGTGAACCTTCAGAAAAGAGTTAAAGGACAAGAAAGGGTCAAATTGCCCATGCAGTGACAGTAAACAAAGAAAGAAACTGAAGTCACCAATATTAACAGAAGGAATGGGGAAAACAGATTCTGAGGATGTTGAGGTTTAAGCTGTTTCTGGCAATAAACAGGCACAGAATGTGGTTCCCCTGGGAATCAGGCTTCTCTGTCCCTTTTCCCTCAACACCATCGCAAGCTGGTCAGAGCCACGCAACGAGCTGCTCAGGACCCCAAGTACATAGATCTCCTTTTCACCAGTCCTTATTATCCAGAATTATGGGTTCCTTTCTAATGTCTATTTTTCAAAGCATTCTCACAAATATCTTGATCATAAAGTATTTTTCAAAGGTGTCAGCCTGTTATGGGTGGGCACATCAAGGTCTCTGGAGAATTGAGGTAAGTGACTTACTCAGTTACGTCTGGTGCTCTCACAGACACCAAAGCATTTGATTGTGAACTTAGTTCAGCGTCACAGTTCAAGCTCTTGCAAGACAAACCAACTTTACCAACAAAATAATATTCACAAATATTTTCTGTTCTCCTTTTGAAACTGATTTTTGAGAGGAAGAAAACCTTGAGAAAGACCTTTTAAAAAGTGAGTCAATTTTCAAAAGCATCACAGAAAAGTCAGTCTTGAAACTCATCCTTGAAAAGTAAGACAATGTATTATTGATTGAATCACTGATGTAAATTTCTTTGTTTTCCAGATACAGGATTAACAATAATACGTCTTGATATGGCTATTGTGAGGATAAAATAACTGGATTCATGTAAAGCCTGCATGACCAGTGCACCATAAAAACTGGCACTGCTATTATTATCATGCCATCCCATTTTTCCCCACTAATCATTTAATGTATTATTTCTCTTGGTCAAATAAACCAGGACTATAGCATCTCCACTTGCTGAATGGTATTAAATATGCTTGAAAGCAGAATCTAATTAGTTATTTTGAAAACTTGCCATTGTGGACCGAAGGATATAAAGATTTTTGCTATTATGGTAAAAAGCCTTCTGATATATTTTAACATCTGTAATGTTTGCCAAAATTAGTTTTTTAGCAGCAGTGGTATAAGATTTTTTAGATGTTGAGAAGCCCATTTTCAATGTGTAATACTGACCCCAAAGCTCTTGTCACTTACAATGACTCATTTTGGGGGAAAAGGAGGATGCTGGGGAACAAACCCAGGGCCTTGCGCATGCGAGGCAAAGAACTCTACCACTGAACCATACTGCCAGCCCACGATGACTTTTTATGTGTCTATACCCCACTTTTTTAACTATCCCTGATGGTTAGCAAACCCTGTTCCACATCACACTCACACAGTCACCAGTAATCACTAATGCACTTTGCAGAGGGTCCTTCCCTTTGCCAGACATACAGTGTCTTTGGCTCCTCCAGGCAGGCTTCTGGGGCCAATACCTTGTCAGCAACCACCAGCCTAACCCTGGCTTCACCAGTGACTTTGAGTCACCTTCAATCAAATGACACAAGGTTCTTATTTCCTGTTTTTAGGAATTGGTTCATAGTGCACATTCTAAGAACCTACTCTGTGCTTCAAAGCAACTGCTCTGTGCATCAAAGAAAGTCATGTTATATCTCTCATAAGCATTGATTTTATTTGATTCATCTAATTAGTCAACAGAAGGAATTCATTTTAGCTTTACAAATAGGCTTATGATAGACTCCGCTGGACATCTGGATAAAATGTATTTGTATTTTTGAGGAACTTCTAAGCTACAGGCAAACCATGACAAACTAAGGAGAAGTAAAAAATAATAAGCATAGAAAGTAAGTCACGCTATTCTTCCATACCAGACATTAGCTGATCTGCACTCAGTCAACTCTGCTATAGAAAATGGTATGCATAAGGTTCTACACTGGACCTATTATATGGGGGTCTGAGGATAAGTTCTCAGGAATTGCTGGTTTACCTCAAACTCACATTATGAGTCATCAGTGTTAGTAAAAATGAGGAACTACCCATCATAATAAATGATAATAATGATCCAAGATAATGAAGTTTCTGATGAGAGATAAACTATGACCAAGTGCTCATTAAATGGTATTAGCTATGGTCTCTGTTGGTTCCACAGTGGCCACAAAAAGGGAGAAGTGAAGCCCACATCAACCTAGGAGATCCATATGAAAAGTACACTTGTAGGGCCAATTGTCTTCCCTTAGACTACCTACTTAAAAGTCAAAAATATACGGCCCAAACTTGGGCAGCATTTTCAAAGAAATCTGAATCACGTATTGTTTCTTGTAAATAATCTCTGACTACAGAAAGATCAGCCTTGCTCGCTCATTACATGGTAAGTTTTTATAAAAAACTAGAATGTATGAAGATGAACAAAGTGGGAGCCTTGCTCTGGGTGAGCTGCAAACAGGAGCACGGAAACAAAGCAGCAGCCATAGCACTGTGGTCAATGCTGGGGACAGAGAAAGATCCCTAGGCCCTGCTGAGGACATTTCAGGATTGCTGTCCACATGGGGAAGTGTTTGAGTTGAACTGAGGGGGAGGAGCTGCGTAGCAGGCAAACTCAGTATGTGATGAAAAAGGAAGACATTCCAGCCTGGTTGACCAATTTGAACCTTAAGCTGTAAGATGTATGCTCTGATCACCATAAAGTCTTGAAGGTTTATGGAGTCTTGGGGGTTAACTTTCAATCAGAAGAATGAGCCCTGGGCCACGCTCTCCTGTACACCCTGAGAAACACACACACATGCACAGATGCAAATGCACAAGGAGATTGCCAGGGGGAAAATATGATACACGAGAAGAAAGCTGAAAGCCTTTTTGTTTTGCAGAGAGAAGCATTCTAGGAAACAAATGCTGAACGTTGGCATCTCTAAGACCTTTCTACCCAACAGGAGCACCCTTTTAAACCTAATGATATGCTTAGAACGCTAAGCTAGCTTTCAGTCAGACTAGTCTCCTGTGTCAGGGCAAGAGCTATAAAGTGACTCTTCAGACAACGAAGTTAGGGAAGACTGTTACACAGGTGATCTCGCAAGGGTGCAGAAAGACCTGAATTTTAAGCCCATTCCACAATTAACTTGCCTTATAACCTCAGACACAGGCCACTACCAAGCATCAGCTTCCCTAGTTGCACAGCAGAGGCACAAACCAATAACAACTTGACATGTTCATGATGTAGCAATAAATCAGAAGAAAGGCCGTTATAACCTCAGGGTTATGACAGTAACTGCCTCTACAAAATTCCTACAGCAATGTCACCAACATATCCTCTGCTGGAGTGGCTGCAAAGAATAGACATCACTACAGAACAGAAACAGCTTCATAAGATGTCAACGGAACGTGGTTTAAGAGACATGCAATTTTTAATGTTAGTTTAATATAAGGATTTTTTTAATTTAGGGAAACTGCAGAGACAAATCATTAGCCTATTTATATAGTACTCCCTAAATACTTTTTCTCAAATGAGTCATGACCTTTAGATTCATTGTCACTGTTCTCATCAAGAGGAGGGGTCCATGTGCCTTCGCTGCCTTGGAATCTGAGTAGGCTTGTCACAGCTGTGATTATGGAAAGTCAGCAAGGTGACACAGCTTCTGCCTTGCTTGCTGGAACATCTTCTCTTGAATCCCAGGCTGCTGTGTGAGAAGGGACACATTTCTGTGGAGAAGCCACAGGCACAGGTAGGCACTCCACTTGGCAGAACTGACCGTCACTCATGTCATCAAAGTCCTGCTCCAAGGCCTGGCAGTGGACATGCATTCAGATGATTCTAGTCCCCAGTTGTTGAGTTGCTTCCCTTCCCAAACTTCAAGCCTTCCCAGACTCCTTGGAGCAGGGATAAACCATCCTTGCTGGGTCCTTTCTGAGTTCCTGATCCCCGGAGTTGGTGAGCATCAAAAAAGGTGGTAGAATTTTGGGATAATTTGCAAAGCAGCAGTAATAACTGGAACATGAGTATCTGATAATTACTTGTGACCAGAGGTTTTGATAGTGTATTCTTGGGCAAGCTCACAGTATGTGAGTATGCTATGCTGCTCATTAAGAACGGATATGAATATTATCACTTACTGTGTACTTTTGATAACCCCTATGACATATGAGGCACATGGCTGAACATGAGGTCACTCAAATTCTGCATTGAGTGGGATTTCCCTGAGAGGAACTAAGAAGTTCCTCAGAAAAAAAGTTCTAGTGCAACTGAACATATGGAAAAATGAGTGGCTGAATCCTAAATCCCACAAATTGAGTAGGGACACAATAAATGTAGCCTAGAAAACTTTTCAAATAGATGATATCAAACTCTTACCTTGATCCTAGAATGAAGCACACAAAGATAATCCCTTTGTTAAGTTCCCATTGATAGTTACTTTACTCTCTTAGTGTGTTATTTAATATAAATTTACCTTGGCTATGTAGTTAGTTAAATTGGGGAGATATAAACCCTAACATATCAATCATTGTTTTAAGCCTATATATTCTACAGATACCAACTAACAAGAAAAGATTGACACAGTGGATAAAAATGTAGACACAACTACAAGCTCTTGGTAAGAAACTTCAAATTCAATGACATGGGCAAGATGAAAGAAAAAGAATGGAGGAAGATAGAGCCTTTAAAAAGAAGTGGCTTCCCATCCAAGTAGCAACCAGGCCCGACATAGCAGCACAATTTGTAATAGCTAAATCTTGGAAACAACCAAGATGCCCATCAACTGCAGAATGGACAAAAAAGATGTGATATTTTTATACAATGGAGTATTACTCAGCTATGAAGAAGGATGACCTTGAAGCCTTCATAGGTAAATGGAGAAAACTTGAAACTATCCTCATTAGTGAAATAAATAAGAACCATATTTATAAATATTGCATTGTGTCTCTAGTGTAAAAAATAATAAGAACTGTAGGAGTAATAAAACCCAAAATGTGTAATTGCTACTGTAAATAAGAGAGGAAAAGAAAGTGCTAAAGGATGTAATTGTATGTGTGTTTAAGTGTGTAAGACGAATGGCCGTATTACTCTATTTGTTTTATATCATGGAGCAGAACTGTTGACAGTCTCATTGCTTGAATGTGTACTTTGTATGTTTTAACTTTGTAACTTGAACAACTATTTCCAAGATGACAGTATGTAAGTTATCAAGTAATGACTTCTCAGTATTTTTTGTTCTTTTCTTTTTTTTTTTCTTTTTCTTTTTCCCCTTGGAATCTTGTATTGTTGCTACCCCTTTTTCTATTTTGTTTGTTTTGTTTTGTTTTTAAATAAAATTTAAAAGCCATTAAAAAAAAGAAGTGGCTACGTTAATATCAAATATAGTAGATTTTACAACAAAGACAATTACTAGAGACAAAGAAAGATATTTAAAATATTTTTCCTTACCTTGGCAGTACATATGCTAAAAATAATAAAAGGAGTGATCTACCAGGAAGGCATGATCTTAACTGTGCATGCACTGAACAACAAAAGCCTAAAAATACATAAAATAAACACTGACCAAACTGAAAGAAAAAATCAACAACTTCACAATTACATAGTTGGAGACCTCCTGCCACCAAGCAACTGACAGAACTACCAGACATAAAATCTGGAAACATATAGAAAATATCAATATTACAGCCAACCAATAAGATCTAATCAACATATACATAACACTCCACCCCACCATAGCATATAGCATGTATTTTTTTCAAGCCCCCATGGAACATATAGACAGTATCTTGGGCCATAAAATAATCTGACAATTAAAAAATATATAGTATGTTCTCTGATCATAAATGAATCAAATCAGAAACCAATAATAGACAAAAAAATCACTACATACGTGGAAATGAAACAAAGTATTTTTAATGATTTATAGGTCAAAGAAGAAGTCTTCAAAAATTTAAAAATACATGTAACTGAATAGTTAACTTGCAGTACAGAGGAATGTAGAAGAGTTGATGTCATAGGACATTTACTAAGAGTAATTATTTTGAAGTGACTGTAACCCTTTTTTTTCCACATGGTAAACATATAGGTCTGTTGCCTACAGCATCCGTAACTTGTAATAGTAAAAGTACTGGGAAAATGTAACTGAGCACAATATAGGTCCTCAGTAAACATGTGTCAATGCCTGACTGTGTCTCTGAATCTGTGTCTGAAAGGCTGAGACAGGGGTACTTGGAAAGGGCAGGTCTAGTGTTGGAATTGTGGGGTTAAATCTCAGCTGAATACGCTTGGGCAAGATACTCATCCTCTTTTTGCTTGTTCCTAAAATAAAAATAATCCTAATGAAATATCTATTTTACAGGGTTACCGAAGTATACATACAATACTTCAAGCACAGACAAAATAGCTCAAGCACTTGTAAATGGCAGTTAAAACATTATTTAGATAACTGAAGAAAGGCTTCAATTACTCACCATGGTATGAACTATGTGCTCATTTAAGAGATGGTCCACTTTATTTCATGATGTTTGTCATAGGGTATCCCCATTTCTAGGGATCCCACCCCTGGAATAATCACACGCCTGGCCACTGTTAGCTGCAAGGGTGTTCTGCCTCTTGATCTGGTGATTTCTTTAAAGCTGTAGCTCACAACTGTGGCTGCACAATGGAATCATCTGGGAGCTTTAAAACCTTGATGCCCTGGCCCCATTCCCATAGATTCTGATTTAATTACTTTGTAGTATGGCTAGGGTTCCCCAAGAGATTGCAATATGCAGCCAAGTTTGGAAGGCATTGCTTCAGGGAGTATGATTTCAATGCTTCCATAATCTAGTGATTTCCATATGGAGGCAAAATCACTCCCAGGCAGTCTCCAGGCACCAGTAGTTGGCTAGTAACATACTGTTACTCTTCAAAGCAATTCTGGAAGTTAAGTAATGGCAAAAATAATGCCTCCCCCTTCTCTGCTGCTGAATTTCTCTATTATTATAAATTCAGAAGCAAAGGAGTATTAATGTTACTGATGCTTAACATGACGCAGATATTTATCCTTTGAAGGCTAACGTTCAAAGGAAACAGGAGTGAACAACATGGAAATCAAGAAGCACTTCCTGACCTGTGTTCATTATTCTCCCTAAGAAGCATCCTTCAGAGAATGCTGCATCTTTCCCTTGTTTGTAACAAAATGGTTCTGACAGGCTTTGGTTCCCCCTGTACATAAAGTCATTGTCATTTGAGGTGATTAATGTTTGGATGATGGAAAATCCTATGGGAAGAACATGTAAAGGAAATATTGGGAAATCTTGAGTGTCTTGTGAATGACTTAGGTGATGGTGCTACAGACGTGGAATGCAAAGTTAAAACCTCAAGTCTAAATGGTCTTATTAACTGCTATAATGAGGTGTGCGTTGTTATGATGTGAGGAAATGGAACTGGAAGAAATATGAGAGAATATTATACTTTGGGGTTGGAGATTCATGTGTAAAACTTGCACAAAATTGTCTTCAGGGTTCAGGACCCTGGCTGTCAATAAATCTGGAATCTTTACATCTGTCAACAACATATAAAACATACCTCAAGCTAAAAAGAACAAAAAACCCCTCAGTCTCTGTCCTTCATTTTTATGAGGGTCAGTTCTCTGGGTAGACCATGAGGAAGGTGTCCTGAGGACTGGAATACTTCTGAAAGTGCATTGAGGGTGGCAGGCCAGGTGCCCTATAGGCTGGTCTTTGGTTTTATCAGTGTTAATACGGGATAAAGTCTTACTCATTCTTTTTCTTCCATTATTCTATTATAAACCCTGGATGCCACTTCATTTTTCTTATTAATTCTGTCTTATTCTTCTCTGTACATTTACTTTGTAAGACTTGGAGCCTTACAAAGAATTCTGATGTCACAGAATTCCTGAATATCTAGAATTAAGGGACATTCATGCAGATACAGATCGCCAAGTCTTGGATTGTTAGCATTTCTCATTAAGTATTTTGGGAAGCTGTGATATTTAACAGGGATGTGAAGAGAGAGCTGTGTTTTTTGTCTCTGGTAAGGAAAAGATCTAGCACACGGATCACATGAATGAATGACTGCTTTCAGGAGAGAACTATGCTGCCTGCTGAGACTCTGTTAAAAATCTAAGTGTGCCATAAACAGTGGGATGACGGATACTCCTTGCAGAATACAGAGATCTAAAACAACACTTTTCAACACAGCAAATGTATTTTCTTGGGTTCAAATAATGAACAACTCCAGCCACACATATTACAGATGTCCTCCTACTTAGAGTGCAAACAGGTAGTGTATTTTATACAAATAGCCAAAAAGCAGGGATGCTGAAGCATCCCTGGGAATTTCTAATTCTCTGAGTTCCAGCATCTGGAGGTTTGTGCATCAAGCACTGAAAATGTGTTTTTAGAAAGAGAGGATCCTTTCTCTTTTTGTTTTGTGTCCCCACCAAGTTTATCCCAGGGATGTGTTATCTTTGCAATCAGGACTCACACAGAGGACATGGGGGAAAACAAAGGGACTCTCCAGTAAGTCATCACTCTAATGTTCTCACACAGCTACCCAGGTAGGCAAGATCCACGCAGCCCAGCCTCATGCCAGGCTGTGCTGGGTCTCCAGGCTTGGAGAAGGAAGTCTAGGTCAGTGCACTCAGAGTATTTCGGACTTGAATCAGGTCTTTTTGTCAGCACAAGCACCTAAAATATTCTCCATTGTTGGAAACACCATGTCAAAATTCTTTTTTTAAGGTTTAATGGTCATCAATCATATAATAGCCTTTTCATCACACTGGTTCTCATGCATGGCTAACAAATATCATACTCACTCCTTTCAATCACAACTTACTCCTACCCAACATTACTGACCAGAACACCAGTCAGCTGGGGTCTTCCTGGTCCCCTGAATGCCTTGTGCCCATTTGACCTGGTGTCCTGAGTATGTGTTCTCACAATCATCTTCTTATCAATCTCTGTCCTGTTTTTATCTTCAATTATGTACAATGTCGTGTACATAACAATAGTAAACTCTAGTAGAGATTATAACATATTTAAAATGTTTTTACAACATTTAGAGCCTTAGCAAGAGGTCAATGAACACCTGCGTATGGATGTGATCCTAAGTGCTGCCATATAGTCTGGAATACAAAAGTCATGGGTCTCTAACCCTCATCCAAGGTCTTTATCAAAGGCTCCCCAATTTCTTAACAACACAAGTCACACCCAAGCAGACTTTCAAACATCCCTGGGAAAAGAGAGTCTCAAACTGGGGTCAAGAATACATGCTCATAGTCAAAATTTTATAATTAAAGTTATGTCATTGTTTCTGTATCATTGCTCAGCACAGTCACTAAAATGTAGAAAGAAGTGCTGAGCACAAGCTGCTATGTAGGTGTATGATGTGTTACCTTCCTAAAGTATTGCTGCTCCAGGGTACAGTTTAAATCCACAAGCACATATCAAATCCTATTTTATGTGCACAGGTAGAAATTATGCCGATTCGGAGATAAAGCATTTTCAGCTCTGCAACTTTTGAACATACTTAAAAGTATTCACAATAAATTTTTAAGGGTTTCAGGATGCTGGCAAGAGTGATCTTTTCGTCTACACAATACAGCTACTTGATATACAGGCAAACAAATGCATGAATCCATACGTGAGTTCTTTCCATCAACTTTAAATATTTTATGTCTCTCTCACCATACATACACACACACACACACACACACACACACACACTCTGCTATTTCTAAATACATGCAGACACTGTACACCATATCTACTGCTCTATTTCTTTCTTTCACTGCTAAGTATCTAGGTCACCACTACCAAACAGAATTTTCTGTGATGACAGAAATGATCTTAACCAATGCTGGCAGATTGCTAATGAGGCACTTGAAATGTGTGATATTAAGGAGCTGAATATTTAACTTTATATGATTTCGGTTAATTTTAACTGGAAAGAGCCACATGCAGTGAGCGGCCACTTGCTGGATAGCACAGTTTCCATCTGAAGATCAAGTTTTCTTTTACCTTTGTTCATCTCACTGCAATCTTAGTTCTGCACCTCCCCCTCCACTGAAGACAAACCTGGGCCACCAACGCCTTCTTACAAACCTGGGCCACCAACGGCTTCTTAACGCAAAGTTCAGCAGTCACTGTAGGAAATACCTTTCCTCACGATTCCAGGCCAGTGCTCAATCTCTAAATCTAAAACTGCCTTCTTCCCTTGGCATTTAAGGTGCCCATGTTCCCTGGCTTCCTGTTGCCCTCCTTGGTTGTCACCCAATGGTCTCTTTCAAAGGTATCCTCCTCTGCCTATTACTTTAACTGCACGTGTCCTGAGAGTTCTGATCTCTTTTCACTTGAAACGTCTCCACAGAGAATCTCATCTATCTCCATGTTTTACATCTGCATCAGTACCCTAATAATGCCAAATTCTATTGCTCCAAGCTGGATTTCCAACACACTCACACCCAGATTCCAGTTGTCTTCACCATCTCCCTTGGGTCTCCCCAGACACACCTCAAAAGCATCCTTCCAAACCACACAGCCACCTTGCCAGTCTAACTCTGCCTCTTCAGAAGGGCCATGAATGACACCAGCCACACAAGAGCTGCCCAAACTGCTCCCTTTCCACCCTACCTCCAGTGCACAGGAAACTTTATACATGTTGACTATAATGACTTTCTGATCAATATCAAGCCCTGTGGCTTCTGTTCCCTCAGAATCTCTGGAATTTTTCATTTATTTTATCTCTGATTCTGCTATGGTAGCTCAGGCTGACAACCTTTCCCACTGGAGTCACTTCAGTAGCTCTCTGTAGAATCTCCAATTTGTTCTCCCCACAGTAGTCACTGAGATCTAACCAGGCATTTGATAATATCAAAATATCTGTTTAAACCCCTTCAATGGCTCCTTGCTATCAACAACCTCAATGGTATATAAAGTTAAGAGACTTTGTCATAATTGGTTCTCAGTGATGTCTCTGGACTCATCTCAAAACTCGCTGACCCCAAACCCAAAGCTCTATTTAAGTGGAGTCCAGCCACTTGACACCTCTGGGTTCTGCCTTGTCTTAGGCCTCTGTACTCTGCTATCACTTCCACTCATTGTTCAGGGTTATATCTTGCTCTGGGAATCAGTCTTTCACACCCTGCACAAGTGAGTTTGATGCTCTTCCTGAAATGAGGTTGCTAGGATGAGCCTTAATTGACCTGCTGTGTTCTTGAAAGACGAGGCAATGTGGACACAGAGCAGAGCTGCCAAGGATGTGTGCTCACAAAGAAGTGGTACTGTGAAGGTACAGCAGGAAGGTGGAATCTGCAAGCCACAGAGACACTTCAAAAGAAACCAAATCTGCTGACACCTCCAACCTGGATTTCCAGCCCCTGAAAGTGTGAGAAAAAAAATCTGTTTTTCGCACCACTCCGTCCAGTGCTTTGTTACGGAAGCTTAACAAAGGAATAAAACCAGTGATGACAAACAACATCGGTTAGTAGGCTCTACCCTCCCAGAACATATTGCATGTGCACACACACGTCTGTTTACACGTCGTGCATACACATTCACTCCTCCACCTCAGGCCACGGCAGTGCATCATACAGTGGCTCAGGCTGCAGTGCTATGGGTGTTCCTGACTCTGCCCTTTCTCATCCGTCCAGGACAAACCATGCTGGCTCTGCCTTCAAAATATCCTCAGATTCTAAAGACATTTAATCACCTCCTTTGCCAACATCCCAGTCAGTCCTGGCTTCTTTCACCCGCTGCCACCTCCTGCCTCCAGAGTCTGTTCTCAACACAGCACCCCAAATAACCCTTTCAAAGCTAGTGTGACACCACTCCACCCTTCTGCTTGGGTCTTTCCATCCTTCCGCGGGTTCAAGCCAAAGGCCCTCTGTCTACAAGGCCTCCACGCCCCTCCCTTATGTCCTTGACTTCTCCTCCTCCTCTCCTGTCCCTTGCAAGCTGGCTTCTTATGCCCTCCTCTGCAGAGCAGCAGGCTTCTAACTGGAACCCACTGGCTCACGCCCTCAGTCTTTCAGTTTCTGCTCAGATGTCACTTTTTCTGAGGAAGCCTATTTGCTCATTTAGGACTGTATAGCCAGGCATGGTGGCACACACCTGTCATCCCAGCACTCTGGGACCCTGAGGCAGGAGGGTCATGAAATTGACCCCAGCCTGGGCAACTTAATGACTCAGTAAGATCCTGTCTCAAAATAAAAAAATTAAAAATGGGCTGGGAATGCAGCTCAATGGGGAGATTGGGTCCAATTTCAAATACTACATACACACACACACACACACACACACACACACACGATTGTGATAAATTCTCTGGAAATCCTGACCCTTAGATTCATTTATTGTTCATGTTAAGAGAATTGCCTTTCCTCAGGCTACATAACTTATTTTCTTAGTTTTATATTTATTGCCTCTCCCAAGTAGAATACAAATTCTGTAGCCAGGCTTTTTGTCCGGATTTCACTTCTAGATCTCCAATATCTGTAACAGTATATGGCACACAGTAGGTGCTCAATAATAGCTGTTGAAGGGATGGTAACTAAAAAGACTACGTACTACTTAATGCCTGTATGAATGGATATCACTCATGAGGCCCTGGATTTACTGCTTGTCTTCTGAGGAAGCCAAAGCAGAGAGAAATCCTTTAGCCATTATTTTTAGGAAGAAGAGTTAACCTACATTCAGATGTCAACTCGCACTTTTATACAACACTTCCTCTTTGAAGAATCACCTCAATTTTTTTCCAGTTGACAACGCTAAAGAGCTTAAATTTTATTCCTGAAAGCTTTTGCTTAAACATTTACTTATGTTCGGTTCCCTAGAGACTCATCTATCATGTTAATATCCTAAAACACAGCACTGCTTTTAAAAGAAAACAATTTCATTCCAACCAGCACCCCAAGAACATTTCACCCCTAGCAGTAACTATGGTGTCTGGAAACAGAAGGAAGAGGTTCTGTAACTGCTGCTCTTGCTTGGTCAGACCAGCTTCAGAGCCAGTTAGACAGCCTGGCTCCATGACAGGGAGCTCCGGGCTGCAGTCAACGTGGATGGGGAGGATGTGTTAAGTCCAGGGGGAAGGGGCCCCACTTACTGCAAAGGGCAGGACAACTGAGACCTGGGCCAGGGAAACCAGATTCTACTAGCAATTAGCATGATGAATGGAAAATCAATCAGAATAATGAGTAAAACTCCAGGTAAGAAAAGTGATCAGGCTTTGATAAACTCCAATGAATGAGAAGTCAGAGCCCTAAGCAGTCTGCCTGCGGCCCAGCTGAGATGCTCAATACATGTCTGCTCTTCGTGTTAGTTCTCTCTGCAGAAGTGTCCTTTCACAAGCCAGTGGGCTTGAGCCATCCACCCCCAACTGAGACTGCTAATCAGCAACAGTGAAGGGACCATGACATCATTGAGCTCTCTAGGCAATGAAGGCACGGAGTCTGAAAATGGAATCACGGCTGTCCAGAAAATGAACGAAAACTCACATTCCAAGATACGCTGAAAGAAATGTGAATGAATAGTAACATCCATCCTAAAGCCAAAATTCTCCATGTCATAGTCTTTCCAAACTGGGTGTCCTGGCACCCACCTGTAATCCCAGCACTCAGGAGGCTGAGGCAGAAGGATTGCTGCAAATTTAAGACCATCCTGGGCTACATAGAGAGATCATCCTGAAACAAAAACACACATTACAGCCTTTCTGAAGGATACCAGCTTGTCCCATTTAAGGTCCCCTTAAGCACCAAAAGAGATTAATATACCATTCAGTACTACCACGAACAACCACAACATTAACATAGGTTTAGATCAGAATTCTAACTTTGTGAAGAGAACTTCTCAAAGCTTCCTCCAATTCCTGAAAAAAATGCTGCATTTTGTTTATGTTAAATGCTATTTGGGAAACAAATCCAGAAAGGGAAATGAACTGACCACTGGTCAATGGTGTCTCAGGAAAGATCAACTGTAATTCAGGAAGGTTTGAGGAGCTAGGGAAAAAGTCTTAAAATTTTCTGGGGCTATAAAAATGTTTTCCCCAAAAGCTTGTCAATGAATAACAAAAACCATAATACTAATTACTACTATTAGTATGCTATGCACTGCTTGAAAGGATTGTGTGCACCAACTTCCTTGTTGCTTACCACATGACCCCACCAGGTGGGTACCAATGATGTCAGTTTTTCAGATAAAGAAAGTAAACAGAGTTAATCAAATGGTTCAACTGAGATTTAAACCAAGGCAGCCTGACTCCAAATTAAATCTATAGAGGTAGCAGCAGGTCAAGATAACCCAATAAATGTCTCCTCCCCATAAGTCACGGCAGAGCTGGAGGATTTTCATTTTACAGGGCCAGGATTCTTGAAAATCATATGCAGCTATGATTATGTGAAAGAAGTTGAAGAAGAAATAATGGTTCCCAAATGGAAGAGCAGAAAATGTACTTCCTACCAGCAGAAAACGGAGATGGGAGACCAGATCACTTAAGATGGTTCTGGAGGACATGACCACATGGGGGACACGACACCAAGTTATTTTCGGAAGACAGAGAAAAAAGGAAAAGAATCATGTGACAGAATCAGTACGATTACAAATTAATGGGCCTATAATCACCTTTCCTCTTTAAAAGTTAAATCAAGGGGCTACCTACGCACGTAGCTCAGTAGTACAGCACTGGCCTGGCACTCATGAGGCTCTGGGTTTGATTCCCAACATGGAAGATAAAAAAAGCCACACCAAAATGCCCAGAGATCCAGAGTAATAATTCTGTCTTGTGAAATCACTGAGAAACATCCATGAACATCTATCATAGTCTTTATTCTTGGTTTAGCTTAAACAGCTAATCTCTAAATTAAAATAAAATAAACAATTACTCATCACTCTAGTCTTAAAGGAGGCATTTTCCTGCCCCCTTTCCAAGCCCAATCCTCTGTGATCTTTTTCCTAGCCCCCTGAGTTCATTTATTCATTCAAAAAACAATCAGTGTCTATAAAGGGGACACTCTGCTCAGAGTTAAAGACAGCGGTACAAGAAATGGTCCCTCATTTCAGCCTAGTGGGGGAGTGAGTTAACAATCTTGGAACACAAATGCTATCAATGGTGTTGCACACTAATCAAGAACCACAGGACATGTTATGTAAAGGGGGCGTAGGGAGACTTGGCATCCCTCCAGCGTCCCATACTATGTATTATATTCTGGCTCTCTTTATGATGGCCTCTTTCCCTGGGTCTGTTAACTATAGGTGAATGTCCTGAATTTTAAAGCAAAACAAAACAAAAATCTCTCCTTCGCCCTTTTTGGTGGACCCCTTTGCTTGGCAGCCTGCAGAGCTGACCTCTACCTATGATGCTTTCCTCACTACTTTCCAACCCTGTATGTTCTAACTGAAGGCTCTTCCCACACCTTGAATGACCCATGCGGAAGCTCCAGACTCAGAAAATGACCAGTCACTAGTGCAGACTAAGTATCGCTTGGAGCAGCTGCCTTCATGGACCGTCTGTCCTCCTGATGTCCCTAAAATTCCTCTAACTTGTGGAACTGGCAGATAAGAGCCAGCAACACTCAGAAGCCAGGCGTGATGAATAGCCCTGCTCTTCCATCTGACTGCCCAGTCCCCTTGGAACAGCACACGGACCACCCCCTCATTGAGGTGTTCTAAAATACATGGTGCAGACTACAGCCTGGGTGCCACAGCTCACACTGGTCCTCACAAACGGACTGTGAAACATATTTTGGGGAAAGAAGGGAAAAGGAAGAGACAGTCTGCAAAAATAAAAATAAAAAGGCACTGTTGACAGTAAAGTCTTTTTTGAAGAGCAGGAAGAAGGGGTGTTTTGTTCTCTTTCCTCTGGACCATTTAAATCCACTGTTTATCTCCTGGGAGTCTGGGAAGGCTAACAGAGGCTAGCAAGCATCCTAAGATGCCACAAGGAAAGGAACTCGAACATGGAACACCAGAACCCTGGTTCTGCCCAGTTGCTGCTTGGAGCCACAAGGAGGGAAAGCCATTGTTTTTGCAGAGCCAACTGGCAAACCTGCTTAGTACGTCCTGCTCATAGCTCTCTCCAGCACGCACACCCGGGGGAAGGCAGGCACCGAACTCTGGGACGCTCGCCACAAAGTTTTCCCAAAGATCCCATAATCACCTTATTCAAAACCACCGCAGCTTTGCAAGCTGCCTCCTCCAATCTTAATAATTAGGGTAAAGATTGCTCAGGATTGAGAAGTGACCAGAAATTTTGTTTCTCTCCTCTGGAATCTTCACATGGAGGGAGAAACAGGGAGGCCATGGGATACCACCCTTTAAATTCTGTGTCTGCTTCAACCACCCCATTTTGTCATATTTGGGAGTCAAATATTTCTTTTGTCATTCCAACATGATTTAAGCATTGTCATATCTTATTTTGAAATATGATGGTAACAAATTTTTCAAGGGGACTCTACACAAAATAGAACATCACTTATAATTTTACCACTCAGAAAAAATGCACATGCTTTGATACAGTATTTTTAATCTTTTCAATGTCTTCTTTATATAGCTAAAACTTTGTAATTATTTTAATAATTAACATTATAGTTTTTCCCATGGAAAGGCTTTAACTCAAGTTATTTAATATTTATCGAATAGATGACTGGCAGTTGCAATACTCCACTAAATAGATATGGTATAATTTTAACAGTCTCCCATTGTTAAATATCTGGGCTTTTAATTACCATGAATATTCTTGACATAAATACTCATAGACACTCTTGAGAATAAGCTTTCAGAAATTAGACTACTTGAAAAAAGTATCAACATTTTGAAGACTCTTGATACAAATGACCTTAGAAAATGTTGTGCCAATTTATATTATTATTACTAAGTGTAAATTTTCATTTCACCCCCCTTTACTGATATCATATATTGCCCCTTTTTAAAACTGTAGCAATTTAATGTACAACTGTTAATTTTTCTCTACTTTTCAGGTATGAAGAGTTGAATACTTTATCATATTACCAGATACAGCATACCTGTATCTCTTCTTCTGTGATCTGTTCATGTTTTTTCACCCATTTACTTTTCATGATGTTTATCTGGGTTTAAGCTTAAACAAGAACTTGTGTTTGGCTTATGCATATGTTTAATTAAATATAGTAAGGTCTTTTTTATATTTCACTCTTAGTCTTTCTGCATTTCACAGTAATTTGCAAAGGATATGACTGATTCTGAAGAATTTTAGTACAAAATTAAAGGGTAACAAGACATATTTTTACATTCCTTATACTTTTTGAGGCCAGTATGTGCAATATTTCATGAATTCCAGGGTAATATAGCTGGTGGGCAGAGGTTACAGAGATTAATGATTTCATTAAGCAAGAAAGGCAGGCCAAAAGTACACTCTGCACTATTCGTACACAAACTCTACTTATTGACCATAAACATATTCATAATTTGAGAAGGTTCAGCCATGAATTTGAAAATGAATAATGTGTTTACACTGTAGCCTTACAGGAACATTGGTAATTACCGACGATCTTTCAGGAAATGTCTAGAAATTTATAGGATTTAAGTAAGCACTACGGGTAGGAGAACCGCAAAATCTCTTTCTCAGAGAAACCCTTATTTAGGGTCAAGAGCACAGACTTCATTCTGAAATGAACCAACACACCCTTGCATTATCCTGGATATGCAGTCAGATTCAGTAAATATTTTCTGAACAAGTAATTCTCTCAGGGTCCTAACTCTTCTCTTTTCAGGTTCTGGCACACAGGCCATGCTCTCCTGAGTCAACTCACACCCACTCCTTGTCTCCTAACCTCTCTCCATATCCAGCTACTTGAAATCAGTGCCATCTACCCAACTGGGCAGGCTTGTGGACTGGTGCCAAGCTTTGCCCACGGTGGGCTTGACTTTCTCATCTGACTTGGGTTTTGCCCCAAAGGCTTTCACGATAATGGCATTTTTCTACTTCAACTCCAGCTGGAGGCTTTTCCACTCCAGTAGTCCTGCTCCTGGGCCTCTCCTACCAATAGCCACTGACCGAGCAGTGGCATAAATGCTTTTTGGTTAGTACACTGGAATGCTTAGCTTCCGACTAGTGATAACATACTGGGGAAATTATTTCCAAATTGGAAACTCATCTTTATGGTAATAAGCTCAGACATAATGTAAACAGAGATTTTTTTTTTTGTCTGTTGAATTAATCTTGTACTAAAAATAAGACTTGAGTCTTCCTTCTTTTGGCCTCTGCACCCTCCCTCTTTGTATGCTAGTATTTGTGCTTAACATAGGAAGGTATGATTCAGCACTTACCTATCCAAGAAAGCAACATCAATAAATACTATTGCTGCCTTAATCGCTTTATTGAAAAAGCCATCATATAAATATGTTCATAATAGCTTCATTAAACCCTCTTGAGAAATGTCTATGGAAAATCCTAGGATGCCATAGTGAAACAAAAAGAATTAGCATTTGCCAAGATATCTAGCCTCCCCATACCCTTCTATCCATTCAGGAGCCCCTCAGTCACTCTTTTTACTATTTTTAAAAACATTTTCATTAGTTTCTCAGCTTCTACTTCCCTTTCTTTTGGAGACACAGATTGTATCTTCTTATTTGAAGTGATTAATTTGTTTAGATATAATTTGCATGCCACACAATTTTCCATTAAAAGTACACTAGGCAATTTTTTGGGGAGGTGAGTTAAAAGTTGTGTGACTGTGACTACATCTAATTTTAGAACATGTTTCACCCCCAACCCGCACAAAGAAACTCTGTACTAGTTAGCAGTAACTCCCCACCCACGCACACATTTAAAGCCCTAGGCAACCACTAATCTACTCTCTATTCTCTACAGATTTGCTCACTGTGGACATTTTATATAAATGGAATTACACATATACGCACTTTCATGTCTGTTTTCTTTCAGTTAGCATAGTGCATTCAAGGGCCATCGACGTGGAAGCATGTGTCAACACCTCATTTCTCGCTAGGGCTGGAACATTTCCTGTCGTGGTATATGGCACATTACACTAATCATTCCATCCACTGATGAGCATACGGGATGATTCCAGCTTTTGGTTGATACGAACAATGCTACTACAAACATTCATGTGTAAGTTTTTCTGTGAAGAAGAACTTTTGTTTCTCATGGGTATTTGAGTCACATGGTTTCTCTGTGTTTAACATTTTGAAGAACTGCCAGACTATTTTCCAAACCTGCCTTTACTCTAACCCACTCTCTCTTGCTATCAGAATGACTCAGGCAAAAGGCAAATGTGTAACAGAACATTTAAAAGAGCCCACAGTTCTACAAGTCTGTAGAATAAATGACAAACAAATGGTACATAAGCCCACGACAATTTTGGGTCTGTTTAACTCTTCAAGGGTTGTTGCCTTGCTATCTTCTCTCCTACCACAGCCTATTTTGTTCCTTCCTAGCACTCTAGTATTATTTGATTACTTGCAGTCCTCTGAACATACCAAGTTGTTGCACATCTCCACACTTCTGCTGCTTAAAACATTTCCCTTCTACAGGAGACACACACAGATTTGGCCTGAATCAATTTATATTCATCTTTTAAAGCCATTTTTAAGAGTGTCTCTTCTGTGATGTTCTTCTTGATCAGTCCACCCCACACACTGGGAATTCTCTCTCTCTCTCTCCCTCTGTCTCTGTCTCTCCTTTGTTAAATGGATGGCCTGGTGCTGTCAGTACCCACATGTTTGTTTGGGTGTTTCTCTCCCTGGTCTCTGGGGCTTGGGAGGGGAAGTAAATACATCTAACTTGTCCACCCTTAGCACTCACTACGCCTAAGCTACGCCCAGTGAATACAGACCATTCAGAATCTAAGTCTTTAAAAATATCAAAGAATAAATCTCACTGTATACCATTACACATCTATTTCTTCATTTAACTAGCTATGAAGTTTCAAGCAGCACTTAACCTAATTACCTCCTCCTGCAATTTAATTTCCCCTGGCTCTATTCTCTGCCGTCAATATCCTCCCTACAAAAGCCTGCTGATGAAGTCACCTCTCAGAATTGTGCTCTCCATAACAACTGACAGACCACATGGAACTCTCCAAGACTGGAAAGGTCAATTTCTTCCCTTCATGTATGTACACAGATAAAACAGGAAATCGAGGACAAAGGGAGGGCCAGCTGTAGTTAGACAATAATCTCCATGACGGAGTCACTCTTCTTGATGGATTCCCCTCCTTAGCTCCTACAGGCCATGGAATGGGAATAACATCACCTAGGCACAAGGCCTGGCACCCTTTCACTCTGGGGAGCAAGCCCAAAGCCACCCGTGGATGCCCACTTCTGATAAACAACCTCAACAGAAATGGTAGGGGGATGAATGAAGCCTCAGACCTTTCTCTTGCTTATAGTCAAAAGCCCCTCATCAATGTCTCCCAAGGTTCCCCTTTCTCCAGGAAGATCAAGCAAATTTTGACTTATGGTCCAGGGAAACACTGGTGTCACTCATAGTGACAGGGACATTTTCAGCAAATACAGGGAGGTATGTCTAGCTATGAATGGGTCATTCTCAAAGCTTTATTTGTAAGTTGCTCAGAAAACACAGAGGCTGCTGATGGTGCATGCCTGCAGTTCCAGCACGCTGGGAAGCTAATGCAGGGGGATGACAAGTTCCACCACAGCCTGGACAACTTATCGAGATACTGTCTTAAAGTAAAAAAATAAGTAAAACGAGGGTTAGGGTGTAGCTCAGTGTAAAGGCCCTGGGCTCGATCCCCAGGACATCAAGAAAATAAAAGAAAACAGAGGTGACGTGATCTGTTGTGATGAGGTGCTCAGTATTTCTTCAACTCTTTATGTTCCTATGGCATAGCACTTAGAGTGTTTATATACACTGACCCACGCATGTAACTGTGAACTCCATCCAGCTACAACTTAGAGAAGCAGAATGATATCATACGGGACAGTGAGAGAGGGACTGTCCCTTCCACAAAACAGCAGAAGGCAGAGGACAAGGGAGCAGTAAGTCACTGGTGAAGAACTTTCTTTGGAGCACAAACTCCAGAGGGTGGGGATGGGCACAGGAAAGGTAAGGTAAGGTAAGGTAAGGTAAGGTAAGGTAAGGTAAGGTAAGGAAAGGAAAGGAAAGGAAAGGGATGTGACTCCCTGAGTAGGAGCCAGAGAAAGGAGTTATGAGCAGTTTCACAAGGAGCCTCCAGAGGTCTTCAATTCTTGAGTTCATCTCCTGACCAAGGGTTTGCACAGGGTGGTGATAGAAAGGTGGAGGAGGGGGAGACCTCAGCCACCGTATGTCTCCAAGCACACACGGGATGGGATAGGCAGAGTTGAGGCAGGAACAAGATAATACCATTCTCTCTTTTCACTCTCACACAGGGCTCTACCAATGCTGGAATACCATAAAAAGGATACTGGGAGGATTAAAGTAAAAAGAAGACAGGGATGGAAAATAATGATCCCAAATTCTCACACTGAGGAAGACATAGCCGACTCCACACCACCAATGTGGAGCAGTGTGCTCATCAAATATAAACTGCTATCACAAGAATAGTTTTACCAAGAATACAGCATTTGAGAGAAGAAATCTAAGCATCCAACACTAATAACACCAAAAATTGAAAGAAAAAAAGCAGGAATAGTATACAAGATAGTTTTTTAAAAATAATGACATTTCTTTGACTGATGGCCTCAGGACACGGATCATGGGATTTTAGGTTTTTACTCCAACTAAATGTTCCACTAATGGACTTCCAGATCGGGGATGTGACCCCAGCATTCCCACTCATGAGCAAAATCGATCCAACTCAGTTCCTGTAAGCTGCTGGGTTGTGCAGGATGGTTGAGACAAGGGCGTGAGGTTGTGAGAAGAGACTATTGATTTATAAGGCAAGTCCACAAAGTAATCAATAGGTTTTGAATTATTATTTTTAAAAAATGGTTTCAGGCTTCTGCCTTGCTCCAGGATATAACAAGCTGGAAGAAGCATCTCTTTAAAAAAGAACCCAACAAGCTGGAAGAAGCATCTCTTTAAAAAAGAACCCAACTGGGCGTGGTGGCACAGACCTGTAATCCCAGCATTCAGGGAGGCTCAGGGAAGAGGAAGACAGGGAGTTTGAGGTCAGTCAAGGCTACAAAGTGAGCTCAAGGCCAGCCTGAACTGCATAGTGAAAGCCTCTCCCAAAAAGACAAAAAGAAATAAATAAACAAAAATAAAAAGAGCTAGACTAACTTCAAATGCAAGATTTAAAAAAATTTAATAGAGAACAGAGATTATGAAGAAAACAGCTGGTACAAAAGCTGAGGCTGAGACAAGGGCTGCAGCCTTGTGAAGTGGATTCAATTGTCCACTGATGAGGAGAAATTCACTAAAAGGGGGCTGGGAAGTTAGCTCAGTGGCATAAATGCCTGCCTGGCAAACTTGAGGTCATGAGTTCGATCCCCAGTACCAAAAAATAAAAAAAAAAATCCACCAAGAGATGAAGGTCCAATTTAGGCTAGCAGGACAGTGCAGCCCCTTGAGATTTCTAAAAATAAATAGAGAGAGACAACTACAACCCTCTTCCACGCTTTCTCCTGGAACCGCACAGGGTGCCCACAGAAGATCAGAAAGGATTGTAACAGAGGAAACGTTCTGTAGTTCTGGGAGGGGGACATGGGCGGCGGCAGCCATGTGGGTGCAGCAAGAAACTCGGTCTGGCCCTCTTTGCATTTTCTTCCCCATGGAAGAGAAAACCTTATTGGTGGAAGAAGACACAAGAGACTTTCCCACCTTTCGGCAACTGGTGAGAACTCATCACAGCTGGGAGAAATGAGGGATAAAAGGGCTTTTTCCTGAGGTGGGACAGAAAAATACCCCAGGGCCTGGCCCCACTGGTCTCTGCCTGAGACTGAGATCTAATCAGAACATCAGAGATAAGACCACTTTCCACATCTAAGCTAAAGAGCTTTGCCCTAACTCCTCAGAGCAGAATGTTGCTGGGCCTTTTCCCCTTAGCTTTGTTTTATTGTTTTGACAGCAGAACGGTGCACAGAAGAAAGGTACAGAGAGATCTTCTCTGAGATACAGAGCAAAGGGAAGACCTACACCTCAAGGCTGAACAGTGTGCAGGCAAAACAACCTCCACCCTAACCCCAAGGTATCACTAAAAGAATCCGAAGTTTGTGGCTAAAGAGGGGTAACCATAGCAACAACAAACCTCAGATCCCGCCCAGCTCCTAAGAAAGTCCCTGACTTACCAAGTATAAATTTAATTTATACTTTTTAAAAAACCTTATCAGGGAACGAAAGCATGTTCATACAAGCATCCGGGTTGTCACTTCAGTCCACTACTGGATACATTACACGAGCTAGTCAATGCTTCATTATAACAGCACAAGTTTGTCTTAGATGATTTTGCTCAAATGTGTTTTGAGCATATTTCAGGTAGGCTACAACAAGCTATGGTGTTCAGTATTTATATCTATTAAATTTCAACTTAAGATATTTTCAATTTATGATGTACTGGTAGAACATAATCACACTGTATGTCAAGGGGCATCTGAAGATGAAATCACCCTCCTCATCCCAGCTGTCTCCCTCATGCACACTAAGAACCTGGGAGAAGGAAATGCCATTTCCAAGCATAAAGAATTTACTTCAGTCATTGCTGTCTATACAAAATGCGTGGCTTTCAAAAAAAATTAGAAGGCATAGAACGGCAAGAAACTTTTTCAAAATACAAAGCAATCATCAGAACCAGACTCAGCTATAACACAAGTGCTAGAACTACCTGCCAGGAAATTTAAAATAATTAGGGTAAATATGTTAAAGATGCAAATGGAAAGAGTTGACAACATGTATGGTCAGATGGGTCACTTCAGCAGAGATGGAGACGGTATCAAGTAGAAATTCCAGAAGTGCAAAATACAGTAATGATAATGAATACTGTCTTTTAATCAGCTGAGTAAGTCTATTGAGGAAATAGTACATAGGTAGTAGTCAATAAAAATCATCCAAACTGAAATACAGAGAAAATAAAAAGTAAAAGAAACAAGACATGCTAGAGCTGAGACACACTCTGAAAGAGCGTGTCATACATAGAACCGGAATTTTGGAAGATGAGAGAAGAAACAGGACAAAAGAAGTGTTTTGAAGAAATACTGTCAGAGAATTTAGGAAAGCAAGTGACAGGCACCAAAGTGATCTAGGAGAAACACAGTGACAAAACCAAACCTAACTCAGTTAACCAAACCTAACTCAAACCCAACTGTGAAGAAGCTCCTTCTTATCCGTGAGGGGACATTTGCAGACTCGCGTGCACAGCACCAAACCCCACTACTTTTTCCTATGTCTACGCACATACTTACGATAAAATTTAATTTATAAATGGCACAATAAGAGATTAAAAATAAAACCAAACAATAATAATATACTGTAGTAAAACTTAGGAATCTTTAAAACTTAGGAATTTTTTCATCTGGAGTTTTTTGTTTAATACTTTCATTTAGTGCTTTCCGCCTGTGCCTATTGACTGCAACTGCAGAAAGGAAAAACACAATTAAGGAGAGTTGATGATACCAAGGATAGTTTCCTGCTTTTGATTATTTTACCAGGATGAAATAAAATATTAACACTGGAGGAAGGTGAGTGAAGGGTACTCAAAGATTGTGCTATTTTTGCAACTCTTCTGTAATTCTAAATTATTTCAAAATTTAAAAGTTGCTAAAAGTGGTTTCACTACCAGAGACTATGTTGAGAATGAGCAATTGGTGCTTAGAACAGAAAAAGAAAGTATTTTTTCTAAGAAAGCTACCCTCACATTCACATACACCCAACACCCAGTATTTGAGTTTTGATTTATTTCAGATTTGTGGTCCAACCTGGAACCTAAGCAGTATTTGTGGCATATTAGTGCAAAATATCTTCCCATCCAATTAATTTATGAACTGTGATTGCCAAATACAGTGAATGCTCAATTTTTTTATTACAGTAAAAGGCACATTGCTACTAATCCTGCTCAAAATACTCCTCCTTTGCTTTAAATGCATTTCTCCCATTGTTTTCACTTTCTGAAGCATATCTGGAAGACTTTTTCTGTGAGTCTCTTTACTTGTGTTTTCATGCTGCCTCAATGTTCAGGATCAAATCAAAACATCAGTGGTCATTTTGACTTTGGGAAAAAGAAGTCACACAGCTCCAGATACGGCACATAAGGCGGGTGAGGACACGGTTCTATGAGCCTGTCTCACTGTGGGACGGTACTCCACAGCAACATTTACCATATTTCTGATCACACCTCATAAAGACACTTATGAAAGGGAAATTCCAGAACTGCTTCAGAAGGTGGCAAGAATGATGGGTTAAGTGAGTTTAAAGCTAGAGGAGTATTTTGAGAGGGAGCCATGGCAACATGTTACTTACTGCAATAAAAATTTGAAACATTCACTGTACATTTTGATCAGGCTTTGTACAATGGACCTGTAAGAACAGAGCAGACTGGTCATATGGATACTGCATATATCTTGGATTTTATATGAACTTTTCTTTCAAAAAGTTTGTAGCGATATCTATATATCAATGTATCAACAGATACAGACATTCCTCATTTATGACTGAGTCATATTCCTGCAATTAGGTCACTAAATGGATTAGTTGCTAAATGAGAGTATGTACATTACAACATTCAGAACAAAGAAACAATCAAAGGAAACTCCAACTACATGACTTTGTTTTTATTTGCATATCTCTCACATGCTATAGTGTAACGTATGCATAACAGGACATAAAACTACAGCACTTGCAGTACACAGTACAATCAGCAAAAAATACAGCACTGTAGAAGCCACCATAAGGCCACAGTGGTGCTCATGTTCCTGCATTGTGAGTCCGAATATGGGTCAGGTCGCAAGTCCAAACAATGTACCCTGGTTGTCTGAACAATCCTTAAACAGGTAAGTGTTCAAACAAGATCTATCTGCCTATCTATCTATCTACCTACCTACCTATATACCTACGGTATCTATCTAGTGCCATGTGTACAGTGGGATGTGGGAGCAGGAAGTATTACAAGATGTGAACTCCCCTCAAGAAGGGTACTGTATAAAAGGGGCACTAAGGCGGCCAGGGGACCAGGCCCCACTATTCACCAGGAGCAGGACCTTGAGGAAGTTACATTTGGCTCAGCTCCAAAATGGCAAAATATAGAATGCAAAGATTGCTGATGGCTGTGCAATCAATGAACAGGGAGAGTCAGCTTTTCAATTACTATTGCAAGAAGCTGTCAGTAAAGACTGGTTAAACTTGAATGAAGGGCTATGAGACTCGATGGAGAATTGCAAAGTGCCCTCAAGCACAAGACACTACTTTGGAAAGGATGAAAGAGTAGTTCAAGCTGGAAGAAGCAGAAAAAATTTCGGAGAAGAGAATGTAAAATGATACACAGAGAGCTGGGCTTCTCACTGAGGCAAACTGCTAAGAGGAATGTCTGGGCACTGTAGGAAAGAGTAACCCCTCACTGACAGGAGCAGGGTAGGAAGGGGCAGTCGGGGCTGAAGTTCAGAAAGGAAATTGAGATTCGACCACAGAGCCCTCCAAAACTGTCTGCATTGTGGATTTATGTAAAATTTGAAATGTATGTATAGTATGGTATTTGGAGAATGACAGAAATTTAAGGAGCTGATAAGCATGCTTGGCAGCTCTTTAAGAACACTCAATGAGGTATTTTTGGATTCAATATTTTCTCCAGATTCTTTTAAGTTCCTTTCCTTTCTCCATAATGCTGCAAGCTTCTGAAAGAATGTCAGTGTTTGAGCAGTATAAATAAATATTTTCATGATAACGTCCCATACACGACCTTGCTAAGGTTTGAATGTCCCCTCAAAACTCACGTGGAAATTTAATTGCCACTGTAATAGAATTAAGGAATGGGACCTAACAGGTGATTTAATCAAGAGCCAGTTAATGGCATTATGGTGTGAGTGGGTTTCTGATACAAAATTTTCTATCTAGCCCAATTTTCTATCTAGCACATGCTCATTTGCCCTTCTGCCTTTCACCACGTTACATGATGAAATATGGAGGCCTCATCAGATGTTCGTATCATGCTCTTGGGCTTCCTGGCATCCAGAATATTAAGCTAAATAAGCTTCTATTCAAGTTACCTAGTCTGTGGCACTGTGTTATAGCTACAAAAAACAGACTGATGCAATGCTACTTTTATCCCATTGGTTAAGTTCAAGACTTTGTCTTCAGCATCTTCTTCCTAAAGCTCCTTGTTTGTGACCCCCAAGATCTCATATTTTTCCTTTTTTCCAATCCAAATTTGTTCTGAAGTAAGTCCATTTAATTTTCCAGTGGGAGACTTCTCCCAAAGGTGTTTGCATGCCTTGGGCATGTTCTTAAAAAGATTTCTCTGCATCATCTTGGGACAAGAAAAAAGGATTTAGTCAAAAGCCTTCAGAGCACGAGAGCAGTCAAGAGTCAGGGTCTGATTTCCAAGAACTGGAGAAGACACAGGTGCTAGAATCTTGGTCCTGTCAGTCCCCACCTGGGCAACCGTATGGATGTTAGTTAACATCTTTAAACTTCAAATTACATGTTGACAAAATGGAGATAACATGAGTATCCACATCACTGACAAAGACAAGATTAAATGAGAGTATACCTGAAAAATGGTAGAAATAGTGCCTTGTGCACAGACATGCAATCAGCTAGAGTAAGTCACAGCAATCGCCATCTCTGACCACTGCAATTTCCAAGATGCAGCAGCAGTTTGAGCACCAGGTGTCCACAGCAAGGGTGATAAGAGGGTTCTTTGGAGCAAAGGCAACAGAATATGCAGTCCATCTTCTAAATCCATTGTCCTTTCTTTTTACTGTACCCTCCTGTCCTCTCAAGCTTGGAAGTAGGACTACAAGGCCCAGAACAAAATGAAAATATGGAACCCCTTGTAAATATTATCAAAAACTTTAAAATATTCTTCAGTAACAGCATCAATCTTGGTAAGGGCTCTCCTAGTTGCAGAGCCTGCTAGAAGGCCTGGGGGTCGGGTTCCTGCCTATCCTGGTAGAACTCCAAGGCTAGGATTCTTTCTCACCATCACCACAGGAAGAATTTCCTCTGTAGCCTCAAGCCACTTATTTTAAGCATTCAAGCCTCTTGTCTCTACATTCAGAATCAGAGGCATCTCCCCATCCTTGTAGGAACATAAATCAGTGAACAGAAGAGGAATGGGAGTAGGATAGACATGCCTGATCAGCCTCTAGCAAGCTAACATGGCCTTCCAGCAGGACTGCCTTAAGTTCTGCCCTGAATTCACTTCTCGGGCGACAAAAGTCAGGGATTCTGAAGCCTAACTCAGGACCTGACATCCTTTGCTGTTCTATCTGCCCGAGAGCCTCCCTGCACTGCACCCCAAACACAGTCGCTCACTCACTGTGCAAAACCCCTATTCTCCCTCATTTTACATCAAGACCCCCAGGTGCCTTCAAAGGCCGGAATGTCTTGGATTATCTGTCATACCATTTCTACCCCATGTCACCAAGTGACTGCCAAAGAGATGCATCACTGAAATGCACAGTGAGAAAAGGACCCTCGTCCTATCTGCTGCGGTCCCTGAGCATCAATACCCAATGGATTGCTCAAGTCTAGTCCTGGACTTGTTTGGAGAAGCTTTATGGGACAAAGTGGCGCATAAAGGTCACCTGGCACCAGACAAACTACAGAAGTCCAAAACTCAGTATTTCCAAGAGGCTTTAGTTGCAGAGTACCAGAGGCTGGGGCTGACTGTGCTGCCTTCTGCAAATTTTTATGATGTCTCCACAGGCACTTGTTTTAAAACAGAGCTTAGGGTATCCTCTTTTTTGATCCATTTTGTGGTGTTACAATAAAAGACCCAAAACTGGATAATCTGCAAAGAACGGAAATTTATTTCCTCATTGTGTGGAGGCTGGGAGCTTCAAGACCAAGGTGCTGGTAGGTCTGGTCATCTGCTGAGGCCTGAATTCTCAGAGAACACAAGCGCTATGTCCTCGAATGGCAAGGTAGACTCCACAAAGTCTCTTTTATAAAGGCCTTAATCATACTGATGAGGACAGAGTCCTCATGGCCTAGTCACCTCTTGAAGGCCCCATCCCCTGACACTGTCACACTGGCAACACCAGAAGTCTGGAGGGGACACACTCAACAATAGCCCCCTCAAAACCTTCACTTTTTTGCAGATCATAGCTTGGCTCCATCTCACCCCAAAATGGGGTCATTTGGCATCTGACCTCTCTCATCATACTTCTCATCCTTCAGGAGGTCGGGGAGGGTGAGTGGCACAGACTGGTGACAGTGATCCCACAGAGACAGCGGCCACCAAGTGTTCACAGAGAAGTCCTGCTGCCACAGGTTTGGATTACAAAAGAGGAATGATTCCAGAAACTAGTTTCATGGGATAATGTCACTCACATCCAAATACGCCACTGAAAAGGTGACATCAGAGCTAAATGATGTGCCACTTAGATTCCAATTCTCAAGTGTTTACCCTGTATTGATGGAATAACTAGGCCACAGACACAGAGAAAGCAACTTTCTATTTACTCAAGGAGAGAAATACTGCAGCATCTTGAGGTAGAGAACTTGATTCAGCTCTCCTCTCAATTCTTTCCCCAGATGTCATTAAAAATTGGTGCTCTGATCCAACCCAAAGATCAGAGCCAACACAGCATCCAGGAAAAAGGGAAAGCAAGCGAATAGTGTTTCCCTTGGTTTCAGAGATAGGTAACCGAATCACGCAGATAATAAATTATGAGGCCTAAGTGTGACCTTCTCCCTCTATGAGCTGTGATGACTGTGGAGTCACTAATGCCGGACCACATCTTCTGAGTCATCTGTGTGAATTCAGGCTTGTCCCGGTTACCCAGTAGAGCAGGAGCAGAGCATCCTCAGAGATAGTGGTCTGAAAAAACTGTTTTGAGATAAAATGGGCTCAGAGATTGGGGCTGGGTGGTACTGTGGAGGTCTTGCCCATCAAGTCCTGTTAAGAAGGAAGGTCCTGTGTCTCACAGGCTTAAGGGTCTTTGTCAAAGTCACACAGTGCCTCTTGCATGCATCATCACCCGTCTCACACCTACCTTTAATTGCATCTGGAAGCATCCTACCTAGAAGCATCTGATGAGCTTGTATTATACATTTTGTTCTTTTTCTTTTCTGTGTGATGCTGGAGATTGAACCCAGAGCCTCATCCACGCTAAGCAAGCACTCTACCAATAAGTTGCAGTGATAAACCTCGGCTTATTATTTCTTGAAACACAAAGAATACTTCTTTTGAGCATACTAGTTCAGAATTTAGCAAATTTGCCTGCTTCACTTTGAATAATCTGAGTATGTGGAACACTACCACTTCTAATCCAAAATTTTCTTTTCTCTCTTTTTTTTTTTTTTTTTTGGTACTGGGGATTGAACCTTGCGCTTACCAGGCAAGCACTTAAGTCACTGAGCTAAATCCCCAGCCCTAATCCAAAATTTTCCCATGGACTTTTGTCAAATTGTGCTGCCTTTTGGGCTAAGGACAGCTTTTATACAAAACCATTCTCTCTAAGGGTATGTTTGGAAATATAAACAGGTAAAGTATATAATTCATCATTTTAAGGTCCTTTTCATTTGCTCTAACTCATAATAGAAGACAGATGTCACATTAGACCTTTTCCATTCCTTTCTTTTTCCTTAATTAAGTATAGATAAAATTGTGATCCCAGGCTGAACAGGTCTTCAAGAATAATTTATTCCTGCCACCTCTCTGAGGCAAGAAATGTAAATTTCTGGTCAAATGGTTCTCTAGAAGATGACAGAATTGTTGTAGTGAGTGACAGGAATACCACTTTGACCTGAAACATAACTATTTCTGAAGTTACTTCTTACATCTGATTAATTCTATCTCCCTGCAGTTTCCTCTGACAGAATTTTTCAAATACAGCGGACCCTCGAGTTAAAACTAGCCTCACCTACAGACAATCTGGGTCACTACCAGAATTTTAGGTTCGATTTATGGCCAAATTTTTGAGTTAAAACCTGAATGCCGGCCACTTGTGTGGTTGTAAATAAAGACTTGTGATGGCAGAAAAGTATATGTAAGTGTATGCAAACGTCAGCCTGAGCCCAGATGCATGTGCTTGTAGAATGTGATTTTAGTCAGTGCTTTACATAACTGCTAAAATTACTGCTATCAAAATGTCCCCCTAAAACGCTAGAAAACAATCTAAGGAAGGAAGGGAAGGTAAAGAAAACAATCATAATTGATAAGAAGAAGGAAATTATGGAGAAATTTGAGAGTAGAGTTCCTGTGACTGATCTTGCTAATCCGTACAGCACATCAAAATCCATCATCTCAACAATTTTACAGAGAAAAGATTTGTATAAGGAAGCTAGTGTTGCTAAAGGTATTACTCAAATTAGTAAGACATGGCCAACACTGTTAGATGAGGTAGAAAGGCTATTACATGTGTGGGCAAATGAAAGACAGATTGCAGGTTACAGCCTACGGGAATCTATCATTTGTGCAAAAGCTAAGGCTATAAATGAAGAGCTTATACAGGGTAAGGCATCAACAAGTGATGATAGTGAGACATTTTGTGCTGGTAAAGGGTGGTTTCACAATTTTAAAGCAAGAATTGGGGTTCATAGCATAACCAGGTATGGTGGAACAGCCAGTGCTGATAAAACAGCTCTTGAAAATTACATAAACCAGTTTGAAATGATGACCTAAAGAAATGGTTTTTGCTCTCATCAAGTTTTCAATTATGATAAACTGGCCTTTTCTGGAAGAGAATGCCCAGGAGAACATACATTATCCAGGAAGAGAAGAAAATGTCAGGTCACAAGCTATAAACATTTGTAGAGAAGACCCACCCAGACTGCAAAAAATCCAATTGTTGTGTTCATTTGCTTAATAACAATGTCATGTCATATTACAGAACAGTATTAAAGAAAAGGCAGAAACAGACAACCTTAGACCAGTTTTTAGTTCTGAAAAGATTGAGACCTAGTGAGCCAAAAGCAGGTCCTAGTGGGCTACAAACTCTGCCAAGGAGAGAAAGGATCAAGGGGAGAGCCAGATTCCTGATGATCTTATGGAAAGGGATTCTCTTTCCAAACAATAACCACCTTCCATTTCACGCCCCCTCTTTCTGCAAGCCAAAGATGTCAACTTGAATGGTGGGTACCATGTGAAATTGTTGTTTCTGGCAAACTAGGCACATTTTATAACCTTTTTTGTGAATACATCAGGAAAATTATTGAAATTATGCACATTATATAACCCTTTTTATTATGAAGAGGTTAGTTAAGGAGCACTTTTGGAGGTTTGGAATACACTATGGGTATTTCCATTATTTCTTATGGGAGAAATAGTCTTTGATTTACAACCACCTTGAGTTACAATCAGCTCTTGCAAACAAACTGAGTTTGTTGTCCTGTGAATATAGAAGACTCCTTCCATAATTTTTTGCTATGGATAAGAACTTAAAAAGTAAATAACCTCTGCTGCTTATAATTATCAAACCTGCAAAAATATATTTGAAGTGTTTTGTTTTTAACTGCTCATATGAAAACAATTGATTAGACTTTAATCAACTTTGGAAGATATATGTGGATTTAAGTCTTCTCCAATATCAGCTATGAAAGCAAGATTGGGCAGCTTTGATGACAGCGTCTCTAACAGAAGGCCACATCTCAGAGCTAATAGACTCACTGACAAAAGGCTGGTGTCACTGCTGATTGAGAAGGACAGGCCTTACATGCCCTGTATGCAGAAAAGCAGACAAGAGATTTCAAAAATGAAAGCAGACTGAAAATCACCAGGGCAAACACTCCAAACTGCAGGCATTGATTTGTAATTAAATTCTTTTGAAATCACTTTGCATGTGGGCAGCTCTATACTCCAGGGAGAGTGGCAATCACGATTTTTAAAATGATGCTTAATGATTTTTCTTGGAGATCAGCTAGCAGCATAACACATATGGAAATGCTCCATAAACTGCAAAGCACTACACAATGTGATGCTGCATCTTCATTATATTTGAACTCACAGTGTGCTCACCATATGATTATTACACTGGTCAGCTGCTGAAGGTTCTAGGTATTTTTTTCATGTTGTGCATAAATGAGTAGAAAAGAAAAACTTCACACCAAAAGCTTGATCTTGTAAAGGATTTCTTTAACCCAGGTCTCAGAATGTTAAAAAAATGATGCTGCATTAAAACTGCGTGAATTTCTGGTGGAAACACGTAAACTGGAAAAAGTCTTAAGGCAGGAAAGTGCCCAAAGAGAACAGGCATAAATAACAGCAGCAGAGGTTTCTCTATAGAGTCTGGTTTGCCCGTAGGCCCTCAATTTGGTTTCATAACAAAAGAGGCAATAAGGCTGGATGGACATAGCAATATATCTGGGCAACTTGAAGGAGGTTTTATCCAGAAATGGGCAGAAAGAACTAGAGGCTCTGAAGGCATCACTTCTCCCACTGGTTGATTTCTGAAGCAGTGATAATGTGTAAACTAATCAAAAGATACTAAGAAGCTTTCAGGAAACTGGACATAGCTATTCTCCTCTAGAAGGAGACACAAACAGGAGTTAACAGGAGGATGTCTTGTGCCCGTGAACAAAGCTGCCCTATCCATCTCAGTTTCCCGTGGCCTGTCCTTCTGTGCAGCATTGCGTGATAGTTCAGGACAGGTGCTCCAGATTGAGACTTGTGGGGTTTGAATCCTGGCTCTGCTACATGTAATCCAAACAAGCACCTTCAGTTATTTACCTAACTCACGTCACGCTTTCCTCAGCTCCTAGTGGGGTTCTTTGGAGGTGAAAGACTCAGTTAATGTAAAGTTTCTCATATAGGTACACATATGCACCTTGCTTGATCGTGGTCCTGAAACCAAAGCCCAATGCCTACAAGTGCCCGTGAGAAGGGGTATAATGTACACTGCCTACCACAGTCTATTTAGATTTCCAAGTTTGAGGTTTATATTTTGTTTAATTCTGTAAAAATGAAAGCAAGCAGTGCTACCTCCAGCCAAGAGCCATGACATCATGCACTCAGTGACTACGGTTTCCACAAGAAAGTAAGAGGAAACAGATGTTTCTGAAAAATAAAAATCCATGCCTTGGGTGTTGCTCACATAAAAGGTGTCCCTGAGACATGCCAGAGCCATGTGACGGTTTCATGTAGCTGAAACCTGCCCGGGCACTGGGAGTATACCCTGGTGGCATTTCTATGGCTCCCCCGACCCCTCCAGATCCCGAAGGTGCCCACCTTCTATGAAGTCCGAGGCCGTGTAGGGACGCTGGTTTGGGCTGCTCTCTGACGGGTTGTTCAAGCTCTCCAAAGCCAACTCGATGGCTTCCACCAGCTCGTCGCGCTTGTCTTTCCTCACCGGCTTCTCCTCGGGGTGGCGCGTCAGGCCAGTCTCCAGCTGGTACACCTTCTGCAGGGTGAAGCTGTCGAAGGGGACCGCGGCGTACTCGGTGGCCAGCTTGACTCCTGCGTGCACCTCAGCCTTGTCCACCTGTGCGCGCAGGAAGGCCAGCAGGTCGGCCTGTGCCTGCGCTTTGGGTGCAGGGCCCCGGCCTGCTGCCTCGCTGGCCAGCTCCTGAGCACCCCGCAGCTGCTCGCTGCGCCCCTGCAGCTCCTCCTTGAGCTGCGCAATCTGCCGCTTGAGGCTGCTGACATAGTTGCGATGCTGCTCCTCGCGCTCCTGCAGCGCGGCCTGGTAGCCCTCTTTCCCCGTAGGGCCGTTGGCCCTGGGCAGTCCCAGCTGCTCCTCGTCGCCTTTGGGGGTGCAGGCTAGCATGTAGAGGACAGAAACAGCGCAGCAGATCAGCACTAGCAGGAGCACCACCCGAGAAATCCACCCCAGCAGCCCGCGGCGGACCATCGTCACTCAGGGCAAGGCCATGCGTCCGGCACGCAGCATCCTTCCGGGACTAGACCGCAGGAAGCTTGCGTCTGGGGGCCCCTGCTCTGCGCTTATCCATTTGCTCCTTGGAGTCCACAGCTTTGGGAGACAGCTCTCCTAAAGGAGGATCTTCCAGGCAAAAGCAGCGGGTTAGACAGAACCTCTGAGCTCTCCCATCCATTCCCATCATAGCCGTCACAACGTGCTGCAGACAAGGGGTGACCTGGGAAGACACAAAGGACAGGCACACTTAACATCTTCTTTCCCTATGGCAAGCCATGGTCCGTCACTTCTCTGCTATTATAGAAAGTGCTTGGGAAAGACAACTAAATATTGGTAAATGCATATCAGAACTCGTATGTACATCTGCTGTGTCACGTGTGTACAGAACGTGGACACAAAAGAAGGAAGGGAAATAACTCCAAGTTTGAATAATTCTCTCTGGGTAAAAGGACTGTGATTTTTCTGTTTCCCTCTTTTACTTATTTTTTTTTATCTTGTAAATTCTCTACCATGACACACAGTTTAATGATTTAAAATGGAAAAGTAACGCTGCGAGGCTGAAGGAGGAGGATCACAAGCAGAAGCCAAGGTCCTGTGCCAATGTAAAAAAAATGTATTTTCAGGGCTGGACATATAGCTTACTGTGAAGACCCTAGGTTTGATCTCTATTACCAAGAAGTATGGTGAGAACTTGAATGCAGGCAGGGTACTGTCACCCAGGCAGGGAGTAGGATACAGTCAGGTTCCTGAGTCAGTCTGGGAGCCCTCATTCAGGACAGTCCTGACAGCAATCAGAGGGGACTTGAGCTTACAGATGCCCACATGGGGAAGCACCCAGAGGTTCAAATCTCTAAGCAGTAAATCCGAATAGCAACACAGCTCAGAGAGAGCTGTTCCCCTGAACTCTCCCATCCTGTGTGCAGAGTGGGAAGGTTAGCTCACCATGAAAAAGGGTGGGTTGGAGGAAAAAGAGAGAGCCTCAAACCCTCAGCACACCTCTGTTCTAGCTCTGACCGCTCAACAGTAATTCTCAAGCAGATTACACATTCTGTACCCCAACCCCAAGTCCCTGTGACATGGCAGCCAGCAGGACTGGTCTTCTCCATTTCTTTGCAGGGACTCTTCCTCCCTCCTCCACCACAGACAACCTCTCCAAGGCATTCGTTGTGAGTATTTCCTCCTTTCCAATCCACCTTTTACATCTACCTCCTATTCATTTTAGTCAAAAATAAATAAAAATAGATTAAATAATTTTTTTATTTGGGAACATTTCCATAATTCCTTTCCAGATGCATCTTTCTATATCACCTTTCTTATAAACAAGCTCGTGAGGGTATACGTGCTTTGTCACTTGATGAAAGCTTTGCATTTTTAATAAGCCCCATGATGACTAAATTATTTAGACAGCCTTCACTCATCCCAGATTCTGAGCAAATAATCAACCCACTTGCTGGGGTTCTGTCTTTGGTACTGTGAAGAAGAAGGAGCATTGTCAACTGAGCGCCTCCAGGAGCCCTGGAGGAGAGAGAGGCAGGTGCCACTGTCATCCTTCCTATGCCGATGACATGCTGATAACCTCAGGCTCAGTGATTTGATCTGAATGTCACCGCTGTAAACTTTGCCCACACACAGGAGGTCCTCTTTTGTCACCCAAGAGAGGTTCTGCTAACCCAAACCATTCTACCACCAAAACAGTTTACTTCTCCATCTTCCTTAAAAAATGTAACACATAAACATTTTTTTCTAATATTTTATCTAGCATTTCTCTTGGCCTGAGAAGTCTCTCTACTATAATTTAGAATAATACACAGTTATTAGTGCTGAGTTTAAAGTGCATGTTTAACCCTAGAAGCCTTTTCTGTCTGATGAAAATCTTGGGATTTGTATAATTACTATAATTCTGTGATTAAAACATCTCAGCTTTGGTGTTCGGGCACCTTGCTGTTTTTAATGAAATCTCTCAGATGAACTCATTAAATGCAAGTATTAAATTACTAGTGAAGACATGTTATGAAGTTATTCTGCCATTTTAGAGGCTTTTGCTTTAAATAGGTTGTCATTAAAGATAAAATAAGCAAATAAAAAAACAAATAAAAATGGACTATTCAATACAATTTGTTGTGCTATGGAAACTTAATGTATGTAATCTTTTTAACAGCATTTTTATTGGAATAATTGTTGTATTTGTGTAATAGGTTGAAATCATTACAGCAGAAGCCATGATATTCAAGCTGTGGTTAAAGAAATTTAAAACTGCGGAGTATAATGTTTTTCCTAGAAGGATCTTCAAACTCTAGTTTCACTTTTGAAATTCACTAGTATAAAATTTAAAGTTACTTGCTATTCCAATGTTTGGAGAAAGGAAGTAAATCTCATATATTTAGGAAGAGGAAAGTTTTAGAAGAATTTTAAAAAGTCATAAAACTGCTACCAAAGAAGCAGTGATGACATTTTTTTTCTTTTGAGCATCTGGAGCAGATAATACATGCCAGAAGCAAACTTTGCATCCATCATTCCATAATCAAATATAGTTACTGTAGAAGGTACGGGTTAATCTAAGGTACAGTAGGATCTACTTGCTGAAATCAGCAAAGGCTAATTCTTTCCAGTCTTGCTTCCCTGGAGACTTCAAGTTTTCTTATTTGGCAGCACACAGTGTTATTCTTGGGAGTGGGTGTCACTTTACTAGTTCTGCCACCTTCAGAGAAGAGACACTTTGATGGAACATAACTGGACCCATGGGCAACTGCGCTGTGAAGTCCCCATATAATCGACTTTCCTTGTTTAGGCAGAGAGGTTGGGAGAATTAGAGTTAACACTTACAAAGTGTTTACTGACTTACAGAAGGAGAACACCATGTAATTACTTAGCACTACCACCAGTTACAGATGACAGTAAAAATATAGTTTTATGGGATCACACGAGCACTGTGCTACTATTTTAAAAACTTAGAAAAGGCACTCGGACTGTTAAGAGTAGCTCAGCCTCTTAGGGTGGCTGGTGGACAGGGAAGAAGTGGAGTGTAAGAGGACGTCCCTGTCAGTAACCAAGTTGGGAGAAGACAGACTCATGCTTTGGATTTTTAACTGCACAAAATTTGAAATTTAACTGTTCATCAATTTTTCTGCCACTTACATTTTCCAATGCCTATCTTTTCTGACTGCTTTGTCCAGTACTCGCCTGTCCCTGGGCAAACCCCAAGGATGTCCTGAGATGCAGCATGTCTGGAACACTGGATTTACCGATGAGACAGAAGGCAGCATGCAGCAAAACAGCTGACTGCCATTTTTACCAGCTCTGGGAGAGAAGATATCTTTATGTTCACCGTGAAAGCAAAGGAGAGCAATGCTTTCTACTGCTCTTCCAGTCTGAGCTCACTAAAGTAGGACAGAGAGCTCACACTGGAAAAGCATTCTCAGCGTGGACCATGTTCCATCATCCCAACGTCAGAATTGTCCTAGGAGCTTTTCGGTTGGCATATATGAGGGAGTCATAGCCTTTCCTAAGCATTTAAGGCAGGAATCTGAGGAACATGGTGGGCCTATGCCAAGCAATGGAGTGAGATTCTCAAGACTCCATCTGGAAGCTGGATAATAACCCTGACACCCCATCCCAGCCAGGGAACATCCTGAAAGTGCTCAGACCTTGGTATAACATGGCAGTGGGACAATAAAGGGTCCGAATCACAGTCGGCTCTGTCTAGCATGCTGTCTTTATTCAGACATATGACAAACAGGCCTTAAACACTTGTGTTCACAAGAAGTTATAGCAGAAGGAAAAGGAAACCAAGTATGGATTCCAACATCAGCAAGCTTATAAACTTGTACAGGAACTCAGGTATTCTCAAAGAACTATAATTTAAACCTCAAACAAGACAGTAAAATGCATATAAAATGTTAACAGATAATATAAAGCATTTGACATATAAAGTGTTAACACTGTGTGCTCACCTACCATTGGATGGGTGAGGGGTGAGGTAGAAGACAGTTTAAAAAGAACAGCACAAATAAGTAAAATTTCAAAAATAAAAACCTTAAGATAAATGTTATGAATCGTTCATATTTTTTTAATATATGCACCTCGCCACAGTCACTGTGGAAGCTCTTCAGAAGCTGAAAGCAATACAGGTTTAAGTTTGGTCTACAGGCTCCAACTCACCCTCAATGTGGTCAGTGGACAATAGAATGCCTAATAGTATGACATAAGTTGCTATTAGGATGGTGGTAAGCATTTCATTCTACAGATCTCAGCAAATAGGTCACAAGAGTTGCATGCGGTGATAGCCTGCCAGAATGACAGCCTGCCATGAGTAGCTCATCAATCATCACAGACTGCAGCAGAAGCCCTGCTGGTGACATCCTGTCAGGGTTAGCGGCAGGAAGAGGCAATGGTGACTTCATGGTGAGCCCATTTCAGGCTGCACTACATACGACAAGGACAGGCCTTGTAAGTAATAAAGAAAACTATACAAGGAGTGGCAATAAATTCTACAAGACTTATTCACCCTGTATCCTGGCACAGAAGAGCAAGCTGGTGAAGGACAAAAACAAGCGGTGTATCCTGGTCCGGGAAGTGGTAGAGCAAAGCCCTCACACCACTGTGTGAGTTGCTCCACCTTGGCACACACAGGCAGCTCTTTGATAGCAAGGAAGTAAAGGAACCTTTAATGAAAGGATTAGCTGTACCTACAGATCATACACTGAAGTCACATCTCACGGATAAACATACCATCGTGTGTGTGTGTGTGTGTGTGTGTGCGTGTGCATGTGTAAAGGGTATCATGCAAGGATTCTTATTCAGAGAGTTTTCAAACACACTCCAAAATGGATAAAAAGTTAACACTATGAGCTTTATTGGAACGTAAGGTTTCATTTAGAATTCCTTCTTCCTCAGTTTAGTTCCTATATTCAGGAGGTGGCAGCCAGCTTCCAAGATGCCCTCAATGATCTTGTCTCCTGCTTTTCATACCAGTGTATGTTTGCTCCGCGTGTACTAGGGACTTGTTTTAAGTAACCAGTAACATGCCACTCCATCATGTGTAAGATTATTTGACAATGGACTGATGCTCATGCCCTGGACTGATGCCCACCCCATCCCAGCAAGACGTCATATTGTCAGCAGTTCCACGGAGAGGCCCATGTCAGCAGCAGGCAACCGAGGCAGGCCTGCCGACAACCACCTGAGCGAGCTTGGAAGTGGATTCTGTAGTCACAGAAGCCTAGAGACGACTGAGAACTAACAGACGGAACTGCGGCCTGTGAAAACTCTGAAGTGGGGATTCCCTAGCTGAGCTACTCCTGGATTTCTGTGTCTGAGCCCCCAGCAAATAATAAATGTTTGTGACTTTAAGCTCGTGCATTAAAGGCATCTGAGACATACAAATAGATAAGTAATATATAGAGTTACAGACTTCAGAGTCAAATAAAATGCTACCTCCCAGACAACATGGTATGTTTTATTTTATACTGTGCTTTAATATTCCTTATCGTGTATGATATAATCATCTTGTGAGATCAGAAAGATGCTACTATGATTGTATCTCAATCTGGGAAACTGAGATTCAGAGAAGTTACGTATCTTGCCTCATGCCACAAGACCTGTAGGCTACAGAACTGGAACTCAAACCCACCTTTGTTCCAACCCACAGTCCAAACTGGCAAGCCTCCAAGCTGCTACTTGTGAGCATTATTGGAGCATGGCTTCAAAATCGCTATCTGGAGATTAGGATACATAACTGAAAACTGTGACTACCCAAGGCCACCTTGCTTCCTCATGGTGGTAGGAGGCACCTTGCCCCACTAAGCTGCCAGGTAAGACACACAGAAGCCATCCCTAAGTCTCCTGCTCCATGATCGTTTGCCCGTGATTTGTCATCAAGTAAATATGCTCTCACTTTGTAATATATCTCTGATCAATTTTCACGTCTCACCTCCACCCCACTAGTGTAGGCCTCCTCATCTCTTGCCCGGACAAAACACCAGCTACTGAATATTAAAGGAGGGATAAGGCATGTGGGACATAGGAGAGGAGAAATACGCACTTCAGAAAAGAATGCCTCAATCCTGGGGAAAATACTGCAAAGTTCTTAAGAAGGCAAATAAACTCTTACAAAAGCTGAAAGACCCTAAAACTCTCAGGTCATACTCTTAATACATGCTGTTCAGCTGCACCCCGCCCCCATATATACATCTGCCTTATCTCAAAGGAAATGAGTATAATGCAACCAACCCTTGTAACTGCTATACTGTGCCTCCTATACAAAGTTTAAGGCTGGGATACTTTCCAAGCTATTAGAACAACCTGAAAATAAGCATAGTAACTCATAATCTTCCATCACATCCACTTCAGTGAGGGCTTCTTGGGTGTCAGAGTTCTCTTCAGAATGCAGGTTTCTGAGTTCCTTTGGGTTGCTAGCATCACTCCACCTGCCATGTGCTTTACCCACCAGGTGTATTTCTGATATTGGTTGAAGAAGTTGAGGCAGAGAGGGAAGAAGATCAGAATTACTGTGAATAAATTAGGAGCTGCTTAAGACACATCCCACTGAGAGGACGTGGCTTCTCTGGCTAAGTCAACAATCAAGCCAGAGCTTGTGGTCAGAGTTTCACCATGGCCACAGACTTTTCCCCGGCCTCCTCTGGCCCTGACACCAGGTGGCTTAGTGTGGACCAGTGGCTTAGGCCTCACACAGAGAAGGATCTATTAGTACATGCATTGCTGTCTTGTCAGTCCCAGCACTTGAGATCAGCTGCTCCAAACAGCATGTTTCAGACAATAAATAACTCTTACACAAGAACTGGAAGTGCAAATGCATTTTTTACAGACAATATTTATAACACTATTGTATTATATATTTATAAAACAATATATTTAAAATAATAAATGAAAGATATTGTTAAATAATATTTTCTTGCCCTGATGCACCATGCTGGTCACTAGGGGACCCTGCTTTAGGTTTCCAGCCACTGAATCCCCTCACTGCACTGCAAGATCCCACAGATGGAACTCCTGCTATGGTTGAACCAAGGGCCCCAGTGCCAGACACCTACCTGGCTCTTCACTACTTAGGGGACCCACTATTTCCATCCAGGGTCCCCAACCATTGCCAGGTCTCTGCAAGGATCTCCCCCCTTCCTGAGTAGACTCCCACTTAGCTGCAAGATGCATGCCAAGGATCTGCTCTGTGAGGTTCCCCTTAGAACTGGCATGCGCTGACCGATTCATTTGCAGCCAGGGATTTCCTAGCTAGAGGGATCCTCCAGCTCTCAACTCCATGCTGGTTCCCTGGGAGAATCATTTGGAGTCTTTTCCCAACTCGGATGGAGGAAAAAGAGAAATATGGCAAAAAGAATTGAGGTCAGCTGATGAGAAAATGAAACAGAGATGAATCAAGATTGCACAACACTGAAAAGCCCAGAATTATTCTTGGTTCTTAATTTGCTAGTGACTTTTGGTAAAGAACCCCAGACATACATGGTCTTCTTGTCACTTCCAGCCCTACCCCTCACCACCTCCACGGCATAGCGGCAGCTGCAGAACCCAGAGGGCACAAAGAGAGGACAGAGGCATGAAAACTCACTGCTCAAGCAATGGTTAGAATTTAAAACCTTTTCCCAGCAGTAAGATGACTTACACCCAGATGTGGGGCTGAGTCAGCCGCTGAAGCCCTGCAGAGGGACTGCCCAGTCCGTCTCTCTGGTGCTCCTGTGGGTCTCTTGAATGTTGGAGGAGGCACCCCGCACAACAAAATCAGAACCCTTAAAACCAGCCTTCTTGCAGCTTCTTGATGTTTATAATTATAAGCATTTAGTGAGCCTTTGCTTTGGGTCAGGTATCAGACTGAGGATTTTATAAACATTATCTCATTTAATCCACAGAACAATCCTATGAGCTAAGTCTTATTATCCCCATGAAAGATAAGGAAATTGAGGCGTAGAGCAGTGAAGTAACTTTCCCAAGGTGTGCAGCTGGCAAGCAACCAAGCTCAGCTCTAAAACCAGGCCCAGCTGACTCTATGCCCTTCTTCCACCTACCGGGCTGTACCATTCAACAGCTTGCTGAGATGGTCTTTTCTTCTGCACCCGGCCTATCCAATTTTCCTTGTTTCTGAATTTACCATGGGTCTTCTCACTTTTGAGCCTTCCTGACCTCTCAAACTTGGCAGAAAGTTGATTCTCTAGCTGTCATGGTTATGCATCCCTGCTAAGCTGTGATTTGCATTTTCACTTCTGCCATTGGCTATGCAAACTCCTACTATGTTGACACAATACTTCCTATCTCAGTTATTTCCTGTGAATCTTGCTCTTGCCCCACAACTGGGGCCAGGATAACATCTCTGCAACATCCAAGTGCTTCTAAGCAGAGGCCAGGGCTTACAGACACACAGCAGGTTTAAGAAATCTCAAATAAAAGCCACTCTGCTAGTGAAACTTTTAATTAATTGGGAGATGTTCTTACTTGAAAAGAAAAAAAAGAGGACATCTCTGGGTTGGTCAAAATGATGGCTGGTATCTCTAAAGAGTTTTTTCCTGCCAAGAAATGAGCTCCCTTCTTTCCTCTAGAGCACTATAAAACAAGACACCCATGGCAATACCCGGGTACCATGTGTCAGACTGGCACCTTCCCATGCAGCCAAAGACAGCCTGGACTGGAGGGGACTGGGGAAAGCCTGGGGGAGCTGGAGTCCTGAGGTCAACCTGCAAAGCTTCCAGGGAAATGCATGCTGTTAATTAACAAAGAGGGGACTAATTAAAAGTGAGCAATGCTCTGCAGCCAAGTTCCTCCGAGCTGAGCAATAAGCAGAGGGCCCTGAACAGATTGCAGCAGAGTTGCTGAGTGGTAAATAGGCGCTGCAAGGTGAGGTCAGAAGTGTGAATCACACCACGCTGTGCAGGGAAGGCTAAGGTGGCCCCTGGTGAAACAGGCTCAACTTCATGCAAATCAGCATGAAGAGAGGAAAAATGGAGCTTTTGCCTTCCCAGTAACAAGAGCCATACACCTTGTTAGGGAGAAAAAGAGAAGTGGAGGATAAGAAAAGCCTCTACTGTGTACCAGCCAATGGTTTGAAATATTTTCCAGACACAGAGCTCCCAGAACAAAGCCCAATGCACTAACAGATGAAGGGGAAAATGCTCAGTCTGAGGTAAGTGACCCAGGACCCTCTGGGGTCGCCCTAGAAGGGGCTCCACACAGGACAGCAGGAACACGGCTGGCCCTCAGGCATTGCCATCAGTCTCACTGCTACCTCATGAGATCTTTAAAGGTAAGCTGTGGATTCGCATCCTCAAGACTAGGAACCTGGACTTAGCAGGTTGCATCCGATGTGTCCCCCAAAGCCTGTGAGTTACAGGCTTGGTCCTCAGCTTGGCATCCTTGAGAGTTGGTGGAACCTTGAAGAGATGAGGTTAAGGGGAGACCTTCAGCTCACTGGGGTGTGCCCTTGAGGGAGACTGTGAGACCCTGACTCCCTTTCTTCCTCTGCTCTCTCTATCTCCTGGCCATAAGGTGAGCTGCTTTGCTCCACTATCTGCTTCTGCCAGGATACACTGCCTCGCCACAGGTCCTAAAGGTCATGGTCTGAAACCCCCACAACTGACCCAAAATTAACCTTTTCTTTTTGTAAGTTGTCCCGCGTATCTGCTATACTGAGAGAAAGGTGACTAACACACTTGTGTACAGAGAGCAGTCCTTCAATCCAGAAGACCACCACGAAGGTCTCCTCACTCAGCTTCACATTTCAGAGAGCAGACAGAGCTACTCAACAGGAACAGATTTCGTCAAAAAGAGTGAAGTGGAAAGCAGTGCCCCCAAGCAAGGCAAAAACAGAAAGAACAGGGAAGCCAGTGTCCATGCAGCCAGGAAGACGAAACAGGACAACAGCCTCTAGAGACAACCTACAGGCACCGGACTAGCAAAGGAAAAACTCACCTTTGACCTCGAGGCAGAGGTCAGGGGTGCATGGGCATGTCTTTGTCCCCATCTCATGTTCCTGCAAATAGGACACTTTGCTTGGTGCATCCAATGACAAAGGAATGAAGCCTGTTGTCTTAAGCCACCTGTGCAACTAAAGGCTGGGGTGCGGTCCTTCTCCAGGCTTGATATTCTGACCTTCCACTGCTAGCAGCAAGCACTTCCCAGCACAGTTGGGGGTCCACTGGACCCCAGGATACTGGAGTGACCTCAATGGACTCTCATCCCCACCAGGAAACTCCAAAGGAATGCCACCTGGAAGCATCTTAAGTGAAGGCAGCGACGCCCAAATAGTGAGTCCTTTATTGGGTTTTGCTGGCTGTTTGCAGGAAGCAATTTTAAGACCTAGCTACTTGTAGTCCAGACACAGTGATCAGCCTAACTCCTCCCCATCCTCCTTATCATTCCCACATGCAAGGCTGACACCAGCAGAAAACTGAGGGGCTTTCTTCTAGAACGTGGTTATTATACAACCAGAATGTTGTGCAGAATAATTTGGAAAACAAAAACAAAAAAAACAGGAAGTCACAAAACCTCCTCTCTTTGTGTTGTCTCTTTTCTCTGTGCCCAGTATGAAAACAGAACCAAAAATAATAGAAAAAATTAATAGAGAAACTTCATTACAAATAAATGCATGAGAAATTATTTTTCTTTTTATTCTTTTTCTATTTATTTATTTATTTATTTATTTAATATTGTCTTTAAGACATGATTTCACTATGCAGTTCAGGTTGGCCTTGAACTCACTTTGTAGGCTAGAGTGGCCTCAAACTCACAGCAGTCCTCCTACCTCAGCCTCCAGAGTGCTGGGATAACAGATGTACACCACCATGCCTGGCCAGAATTGTTATCTTTGATAAAATAAAATCCAATATTGCAGATAGTATTTCTAAGTTTCTAGCATTGGTCTATGCTACTTGGTAAGCATAGCGTCAGTCCTGATAACCAAGTGGATACTAATCTATGTACTCAGTTAATCCTGCTAGGTGGTTAACTGATAGGTATTAGCTATAAAATTTAGAGAATATTGTACCTGTAAAGAAAGTTGTCTTTGACATAATATAAGCTGTCCTATTTGCACACAGAGGGACGGCAGAGAGCACTATTTGATCCAAATCTGTTTTAGAGTGTAATACTATTTAGTGTTTTACCAATATATTATCTCTGCATCACCATTAAACACTGCATGCTCTTTCTGTAAACTTCGCCTTCCCAGCTATGACCAAGTGAGCTTCCTCCTGCTTCTCTGATGTCTCCCTCCTAGGAGGCAGGTGCTATTCACACCATAACCATTTTGCAGAGAAGGACACTGAGATGGGTTGAGATTGAGTTCCTTTACAAACGACCCAGAAGCTGGATGGGACAACTGGGCTTCCATTGGGAGCATGTGCCTCTGTCCTGTTCTCTTATGCCTCTGCCATGCTATGTCTCCATCCTCTACCACACGCTTTAGCAGAGTGTGCAAGGGACCGGGAAAACGTGGAGACACAGGGAGAACCTGGGCAATGCATGATGTCTACTCAAGCAACGGTACAGAAGCTTAAGGAAACAAAAGGGCAGTGGTGTAGGAGAGGTTTATAGCAACAGGCTCTTGTATCATGGCAGGGAATTGCAGCTTTATCCCATAGGCAATGGTGAGCCAGAGACAAATCACATGAGAAGAGAGAATTCACCAAAACAGGCTTTAGTTACGTGACTCAGAGAATGGAGCTGTCACTGAAAATGACAACACACAGAGGAAGACTTAGGAGAAGGACCAGTTTGGTCTGGGGCAAGCTGCCTGTGCGACCTGCAGGAATGCCAGGCAGAGGAGAGAGAGGAGGGCTCTGGCATGAAGCCTCTGCCAGCATTCATCAAATTAATCTGTCCCAGCAAACATCTGCTCTGCCAATCCTGAGACTCACCAGGACTTCCCCCATCAATTTCTGACTCTCTAAAGAACTTGCATATAATTTGGGGGAGGGAGTCGGCAGCCAGCCAGAGCCTCACACATCTAAGCAAGTACTCAGCCACTGATTACGCCTCAGCCCGGGTATCTCCTTTATCCTGGAAGTACAGTTCCACAGCCAGCAGTACAGGTTCTAGGGGCAGGCCAGGGAGTCCTGTATCATTTGGTTTTTCTCAGCCTTTGTCTCCCAAACATGGGGACACAGAAGCGTTTGACCTATAGAGTCCTTGTGATAACAAACGAGATAGTTCATGGGACACACTTAGCATTCCGCAGAGAACAAATTCAATCAATGTCTTATAAAAGAAGACAAGTGTGATACTGACACCATTTTATTAATGAGACAAATCAACCTACAAGAAATATTTATACTTCTGTTGTTTATACAAAGCAACAGAGCCAGTCCAAAGCGGTCTATACTAGAACCTAAAACTCAAGATTTCCAGTCACTTGTCCACAAATTGTATCCCCCAAAAACTTTAAATGTAAGCCTATTTGTCCTTGTTCACTGATTCCATATTCATGTATTCAATCAATCATGGTTTGAAAATCCCAGAAAAATTATCTGTACTGAAATTGTACAGGCTTTTAAATTTATCTTTGTTCCCTAAACTATGCAGTCAAACAACTATTTACACTGCGGTCACGTAGTTATGATTCGCAGTACAAAGGAGAATATGCATACATTATCTGGAAATACTGTGCCATTTTATCTCAGGAACATGAGCATCCGCGGATCTAAATATCCGGCAGCACCCTAGAACCAGTGCCACATGCATGCTGAGGGATGACTGTAACTCTCTTGCTTCTCTACGATCTCCCAAAAGTTCAGTAATTAAAGACAAAAGAGGATGAAGGAACAAAGAAAGGAAAGGGAAAAGAAAAGACAGAAGCAAGGGAAAAGAAAACTATAATGTACCTGAAAAGTTCTCCCCAAATTACCATTTTCACAGAGAGATATGGATCTAGTCAGGGTCCCTGGAGTTTAAAAAGGTCAAGAATGGGGAAGGCTCAGCTCACCCTCCTGGCAACAGGGAGGGGACACCCTGGATCTCAGGACAATGTATTTCAGGGTTTCAGACCTGAGACTGGAGGCAGCACCCACACTTTTTGGCACCCAAGGACTTACCAGAACTGTGAGAACGACTCCACTAGATTCTGCTTGCAAAATCACTATCAAAAGGACAACAGGTACCATTTGGGAGAAATTTCAAGGCTTCCTAACACATTTTTGAATTGCAGTTTTCCAGTAGCTCAAAATGACCTGATCTGACACACCAGCATTCTAATTTCACCTGTTCACATTAGACATATTCCTGGGATTTACAAAACATTTCAAACGACAATAAAAGCGGCTTCCCCCAATATGTGTCAAGATGTCTTTGGTGAGTGTAAGTTCTTTGACCCCCTCTTTTGACTGCACATCATTATTCTGATGGACAGTGAGTTTCAGTTCAGAATGGCAAAAAATGCCTCCAAGTGAAAGATAAATTGGAATATGATCCTTCCAATTACATATGTGAAGCTGCAACAATTTCCAAAATTATAACAACTATGGTACAGTAACCTCAAAAGAATAAAATAGTGAAGAGTTCTATCCCATGCTACAGGAACCTGTACTGCAGCAGGAGGCTCAGGAGGATGAGCAGAGGTTCTGACACTGCCTCTTGCTCATCCTATACCCAACCCCTTCACTGGAAAGGTATATGAGATTCTTGTTATGCAGTATAGACCACGTAGTACACCTCTATGTTATTATAACCTTTTTGAAGTTCAGTTAATGTTATAGTGAGCATGACGGTTAATCTTGATGATTAATTTGGTTCACTGGAGAGTCACCTGGAGAATTAGTAAAAAATCCTCCTGAGTACATTTGGGTGGATCATGATGGTGTGACCTTGGAGGTTTTATCTGGCCCCTGATATCTTCCTCTCTGGTGTTCTTCTGTACCCTCCTTGCTGGCCACCATGAGGTGGGCAGCTTTTTTCAGTATGCCTTTCCACCATGACATTTCTGCTTTTGAGTCAGACAACCATGGACTGAAACCATGAGCCAAATTATACCTCTCCTCCCTGAAGCTTTGAGTGTCAGGAATTTGGTCCCAGCAACAGGAATGTTGGCCAATACAGTAAATATGAATTTTATCTACTTAATCAGCAAATGTATATGAAATGCCTACTTTATGAAAGGGACCAGATGAACTACTATAGGGAATAAAGAGAAGGGTCCATCAAGATCCCTATCCTCCCAAGGGTAAGGGGCAGTGGGTGGAACAGGAGCAAATACAACTGCAGTATCAGAGGAAGGTGACCCAGTATCAGTAATATAAACAAACTACCACCGTAGCTCAGGGAGAGAAAAATAATTCTGGTTAGAGGAATCAGAGATGTTTCAGTTAAGCTTTTCAATGCGCACATTATTTGTTAGGTAGAGGTGGAGATGCTTGAGAGACCACACAAATCACCATGGACATAAAAATATGCAGCTAATCTAATTAAGTTTTTCCCATTCCACCCAAAATTCACTATTAAGGATGCATAGTGTCTTAATGAAAAGATAAAAAAAAAACCAGACCTCTAAATATTTGCCATTTTACCGACTGCATTTAATAATTTTGTAGATTATTTTCTTTGCCTGCCTACATCTTTTAGCTCTCACACATTTTTTTCCATGTGCCCCAGAGCAATGTAAAAATACAGTGGGCTTGTCATTATCTTTATTTTTAAATTTAAAAAAAAAACATTAGTCCCTTCTATGTAGAAAGAAGAGTTGGGACTTTTTTTTCCTTGAAACCAAGCTAATGCATCTCAAGATTGATATAGATGCAATTATCCTGTGGCGCAGTGGACCTAAGGAAGGTTCAGCTTTTAATGAACACCACTTTATCTCTATTAAGAGCCTTATAATGAGATAATGTTTTTGAGGAGTTTCTGTAACTATAGAGGGAAAACACTGTTGCTTGCCAAAGTGTCTCCATTCTTTATTCCCAACTTTCTGGCTCAGTGATAATGACTGGCATTAGCAAAACTTTAACAGATTGTACCTCTGTCAAGCATCACAGAGCCCCAGCTTACAAATCAGACCAAACATGCTAAAAAGAAGATGAAGATACCATCTACGCTGCAGACACTTGTAAACTAGCACTCAAGCCCTAATACCAAGCCAATCTATGAGTAACACAAGACACAAACAGACCACATCTTCAATCTCAGTGTTGCATATAATTTACTGCTTTTCTATGTCTTTATATCTAGCAATTCAGAAAAGTTAAGCATGTCTCTTTGGTACAGAAGCAGTGTGTTCTTAGTCAAATTTATTTACCAGGCCAAGGTCTCCTTCCAGAACACACAATCTTAGTTGCAAAGCTACTGAAAAATAATGTCCTTTTCCTTTAAATAAATGTGCAAATAAGTTAGAGTTCAAACTGAAATGCTCTCTACGGGGGGCACTATTACTGCTTTTATCTTCCTTATGACTGGCACAGAGACCTGCAGAAATTTCAAAGGCGCTAAGCTTGAGAAAACCAAAATTAGAGGTGATAAATCAGGGAAAAAATAAATGCTACGTGGGAAATGTGGGGCCATCGATGAACTGTTCTTATATCACAAATAACCTGCCTTTCCTTCCCAGTTCCTCTCCCCTCCTGCCTGGTCCCCTTTGCATGCTACCTAATTCTCACCTGCTGGGATGTATTTTCTGAGGGGGTCTTCTATCCTTGCCCCTGCCACGATATCCACACTAACCCTGGACAGCTTTTCCTTGCTGCCCACTGAGGGAATACAGCCAGCACCCACTAAAGCTACTCCACTGCTTACATCTTACACAGCTCCAGGACATCAACACCAAGACAGCGGCATGAACATAACATGTGTTCACTGCTCTACTGTATCTTAAGTATGGGAATGGGGAACTGTAAGATCCTTGCAACTTCCACGGATCTGTATTTCCAAATAAAAAGTTAGAAAAAGGAAAGGAAGAGCTGCTCAATTACCCACGGCCCGGCACTGTCCAATTCCATCTTCCATTCTGCTTTAACCAAACCCGCCTCTCTCATGAAATCCAATTGAGTCCAGAGAAAAGAAAACAAATTGGGAAGTGGGAGCCCTGGTTTCCATCCCAGAGGCTTGCATTTCCTTAACTACAAGGAATGCATAACCATGACTTACAGATAAAACAGAAAATGCTTATTTGCCTGATACTATGAGGAATCATAATTCAATGGAAATCTATCAGAAATAAAAATAAACAATCTCTGATATCACATAATTTAAGAGGAAAAAGCTGTACACATCAAACTTCAGTCTAAATGCTACTTTTCTGAAATATAGTTCCAAGTAAAGTCGAGTTTCAAGTAAAGTCAAACCAAGTTCAACTTTATGTATACTTAACTTTTTTTTTTAAATACAATGGCCAAATCCCTGGTCATTCCAGAACTAGAAAAATGCTAAAGAAAATCCTTAAATGCAATCAGTTTAACAAGTATCTGCTGAGTACCTACCAAGTGCCAAGTCTCATTAAAGAAATGAGATAGCTCTGTGTAACTCTAGTCAACCTACACATCTTCAGTTATAGATAGAGCGCCATATACGAAGATGAGTATGTTCAGAATTCTTGACTTCCAAGAGTTTGAAGCATGGTGGAGGAGACAGACCCACGAAGCACCTTTAATAAGGTAATCTCAACAACAGAGCAACAAAAGGGTGAGGGGGCATAGAGACATCCAACCTAATCAAGAGGGATCAGAAAAGGCTTCAAGGAGATGGTACCTCAGATACATCTTGGAGGAAGTAAGTCAGACAGAGGAAAGACAAAGAGCTTTTCAGACAGAAATAATGAAATGGCAGAGGCTCAGACATGTGAACCAGCAGTGTCCCTAAGGATCCTACAGGGTAGTCAAGGGTGCTGGGTTGGGTGGTGTTGAGTTGGGGCAGTAGCACCAGGCTGTGGAGACTGGAAATATCAAATTTATGGAGGAGACCATGAGTGTGCCTGGGACAAGTGAAGCTGAAGTGCACAGAGACACCCCGAGTGGATATGCAGGAAGAAGCACGTCAGAGAAGAGGTCTAGGCTAGAGAGAGATACTCAGGTCACCTCCGTGTTGGCAGTAACCAAGCCATGAGACTAAATGGGCTGACAGGGAGAGTAGAGAGCGAGGAGGAATCATGGTTCTGAGATTGTTGTGACTCCAATAAGAAGGTGAGGAAAAGAAGATGAGCCTGCAAAGGAGACACAGAGGAACTTCCAAAGAGGTCCTATACTATCATCAAGGTCCTACACTATCATACACTATCATCAGCCAAGGCTGCCTGGGTGGCTGCACCTCAGTGTCTGGGGATACCCAGGACTGAGCAGGGAACGCTGCCTAGTTCTAGCTTTACTCTTAGTCCTATGCTTTGGATATGGTGTGAGTGTGTCTCCCAATGGTCATGTGCTAGAACACTGGTCCTCATCCTAACAGTACTGAGGTTGTGAGGCCCCTCTATGAGGTGATTAAACCATGGAAGCAAGCTTTGGAAGCAATATATGGTAGTTCACATGGGACCATAATTTTGTGAGAGCAGAGTGTTATAAAAAAGCAGGCTCTTGCTTCCTCTTCCACCATTAGACATCTCTTTCCTCCCCTCTGTCTTCCTCTCTGCAGAATACATTCCTTCCATGTCATTCCATCTGCAACGCTATGACACAGCCAGGGAGATGCTGAGAAGACAGTCACATCATGCTGTTTGCACTTTCTAGCTACCAGACTAATAAGCCACTGAAACATGTTTTCTTTATGTGTCACCCAGTGTCACACATTTTCTTATAGCAACACAAAACAGACTAAGACAATTAGAAGGCCCACTGTTGTCACATACCTTAGTTACACTCTCCAGATTAGCTCCATCTCCCTAAATACAGCCTCTCAACATGCCTGGTGCTGAGAAAATAGAGAAAAGCCACCTCTGACCTTCAGAAGCTGGCCTCACACTCAGAGCAAGGTCATGTTGTCCTGCTATTAGCCAGAAACTGTCTTCAAGAACAACAGCCTCAGAGAGGTGACTTTGAGAACATGATAAAGAGAGATAACACAGCATCACTTCGTATCTTTGCCTAAACACAGACAAAAACAAACTGACTATGTTTCCCACAATTTACCAAACACCTCCTCTCTGGACCCAAATGACTGTCTGCTATTTCTTTACTAATTACAACTGCATCATCATGTTGGCCTACCTCTCCTTAGATAAGATTTCCTGAGATACCTGACTAGTGAACTGTCCACTTTCTGACAGCATCCAATCTAGAGAAGACAGCTTGCTGCAATTCATCTAACCAAAACCCAAATCTGTAGAACAGATGCTTCTAGCACCCTCTTCCTGAGTCACTTGATGAGTCCCCAGGGTGTGTATTACCCACCACAGCGACTTGCCATGAACCCTCATGCTCATCTACGGTGTGTTCTTGATGGTCTTTGGCTGAAAGAATTGACAGAACTCAAGAGTGGAAAGTAAATGTATTGAGCCCTTAATCTCCATGGAGACCAAGGTTAGGATGGTGGTTACCTTTTGCGAGGGGAGAGGACTGTTGGGAAGGGACTGCAGCCCTGTGGGGCTCCACAGGGGAAGACATGGTAAAGTTAGGAAGATTTTATTTTAAGCTGAATGGTGACTATATGGGCTGTTGTTCTTCATAACATTTTCAAGCCTGAAGTTTTTAACAATATATATTTAAGAAGGATGCAAAGGACAATGATGTCAGATGTTGCCAAGAAATCCAATAAGCTAAGTGCAAAACAGCTGCCCACTGAATATAACAATATGAAGGACATTGATAATCCTTCCTGTAGACTGACGAGCTTGACACACAGATTAGAGTGAATAAAAGAGTGTGAGTAAGAAGGAAATGGAGAAAATGGGCATATAAACCTTTCTGAAGAATTTTAGCTGCAAAGCTCAAGAAGAGACACACAGACAGAAAGGGAGAGGGAGAGGGAGAGGGAGAGGGAGAGAGAGAGAGAGAGAGAGAGAGAGAGAGAGAGAGAGAAAGAGACAGAAACAGTGAAGGAGACAGAGAAAGAGACAGAAAGACAGACAGACACAGAGAGAGGGTTGGAAAGGTACAAACCGTGACCAAAACATGATGGGATGTTTATACTTAAACAAGTGTTACTGTAAAAGACACATTGCCGTTAACTTCCCTCCAAATGCTTCCTTGCGCTTCAGACACACATAGACCGTTGTACTTGCCACTCTTAGAAGTAATCTGGAAGCTCTTTTTTGTGAGTGTCTTCACTTGCTCTGTTATGGCTGCCTCAATGTCCTGAATCAATTCAAAATATTTACTTGTCCAGGTCATTTTGACTCTGAGGAAGAGCCAGAAGTCACACAGTACCAGATTCAGCAAATAAGGTGGATGAGCACACAGTGTAAATTTTGTTTTGTTTTGTGTTTTAACAAACCAGCCATTCTCAGTTGGAAACAACATTCACCATATTTTTGATCATGCCTAATAAAAACGTTCACAGAAGAGGACTTCTAGAATTATTTCATAAAGTGGTAAGAATGATGGAATAAGTGTTCGACATGAAGGAGAGTATTTTTAGGGGCAATGCGTCTTTACTGTAGTGAAGTTTTACAATTTAAAAATTCACTGGATATTTTGACCATTCTTCGTATGCAACAGGGGGGAAGACCTGTAGCTTCAGTCACTGGTGGCCATCCATCCTCCTGTTGGCTCCCTGAGTCCTACCCAAGCTTGACGGCAAGTGGGTGGGAGCTAAATCAATCAAAAGACCTTATCTCTTTCTGTTTCATTTAACTTTTGTTTCATTTAAATTTTGTTTTCATTTAAGTTTTGTGCACTAAATAACATTTCATAGATCATACTACAACTTTTCCCCCATTATTAATAAGGATCTAGAATTGGAAAGAATGAAAAACAAAGGAAAATGGTGCTTATTTACTAAAACTCTGAATATGCATAAACACCTATGTGTGTACAGCTATACAGCATTTCTGTCTGCAACTCTTTCATTAACATAAAGAGTAAATTGGCACTTATGCTTCAGTCTCGTAACATTTATCATTTATAGCCCTGGTATGTAAGCTTTGCCAAAATTCGGTTGCTGAACTCTTGCTTGCAAAAAACTGTGGAATCAACAGCAAAGCAAATTCAATCATCTGCAAAGCTAGCCAGACTTTATGTCTCGTATCACAGATATTCTAATGAGCGAGACTGGTAAAGAGAAAGGAGTCACAGGAGGAGTGGTTCTGTTCCTCACAAACATTTCACTGCAGTCCGGAACCTGCCGAGGTACTGCTTGTGGCACAGCTGTGCTGAGGTTTCAGCTGCCTTCTCTGCCACTCCCCAGAGCGACTCCTGACACATAGTTGAAGCCAGATGATCTGTAAGCCCAGAACAGCCAGAACCTCTGAGAAACAGAATCACTAACTACCTGGTAAAGCTGCCATTGCCTATTACATAAAAACACAGTGTCAATGAATCTAAAAAGTAAAACCCTTTGACGAACTCCAGGGAGCTTCAAGCTCCTCATAGACAAGACGGTTCTTTAAATCCTCATGACATTTCACTACAGGAGGTAGACAGCTATCATTATTATTTTAGAGGTGAAAATATTTCAGTCTCCAAGGCACCATCTTTATAGACTAATGTAAAATCATTAATCAATTAATCCGTCACCCAGAGTTTTCACTCCTACACAAACTTTTTAAAGCAAATGTAGGTCACATGCAAAGGACCTGCATTTTGCCATACTGCTGAGACATCCTGGATGGGTAAAGATACTTCTGGCCAGAAGGCAGAATGCCCAGTTCAGCCCTAACTAGATATGCAGCTCTAGTGCATCCTTTTGTGTATTTAAGTTCTCTCGTTTGGAAAAAATACAGTCAAAATTCGCAATTCAGTGGCATTTGTTCATCCTGTTCCTGCCATGGATTACCAGCTAAACAACTTCACCAAATTGCTGGTCTTTGCTGGTCTATCTTTCTCAAATGTAAATAAAACAGAGGTGAAACCTTATCACCCCCCAGGTAGCAGCCCCAGTATCTCACCTCTTCTTCACAGTGCAGCCAAAGTGAACTTTGTAACAACTACGACTTTTGGAAGAAAACAACTTCATTTTCTGCATCAGAAATTAACTTTGCCCTTGCCCCAAGCTGCAAGAAGCAGACCACATATCCTGTTTCATTTTGGAAAATTCACCACAGAGGTGTCCCCCAAATCAAAACACTTTTTAAACAAAAGTCCAGTGGTTCTTTTCCACCAGACTCAGTGTATCAATCCAGCGCTCATTCCCTACTGACAGTGCAGCAGGCTTTCTCTTGCCTGCTCTTCCCTTCCGCTTAACAACTCAGGCTGGCGGAAGGGAGCACAAGAGCCTGCCTCCTTGAATCTCTCTTCTGCCTGCCTGCTGCTTGCATTTCTCTTATCCACTGTTGAAAAGTTGATCCTGACACCAGTCCAACATCAGTACTGGTACTAGGATGTATTGTAAATATTATGCTAGGATGCCACCTTTGACTTGTAGGGACGCATGAGTCCTTTGGTGTTGGTGTCTCTTTTCTAGGAGGTATGAGCAAAATATTCAGTGAATAAATTTTTAAAAATCACTACGGTAAAAGACATATTGCCACCAGCCTTCTCTCTCCCTTGCATAAAGCACAAACATCTTATGATTCTTGCCACTTTCTGCAGCAGTTCTGGAAGACCTCTTTTGTGAGCATCTTCATGCAGTGTGATCAAAAATACAGTGAATGCCAAGCACCTCTAATGAAAAGGCAGCTGGTAAAAACATCACAGTGGATCCTCATCCCCCTTATGCAAGAAATCTGGTACCATGTGACTTTTGGTTCTTCCCCAAAGTCAAAATAACCATGAAAGATAAACATTTTGAATTGATTCACGAGGTCAAGTCAGCCAAACACGACCTCTGGAACTGCTTTACAAAGTAGCAAGAACAATGCCTAAGTGTGATTGAAGCAAGGGAAAGTATTTTGCAGGGGACTCATTGTAATGTGTTTTTGATATAACAATTTCTTAAAAATTTATTCGTTCGTCATTTTTATCGTATCTCCTGTGTCTAAAACCTCAAATATATGTATCTCATATCATCTCTCACAAACCTTGCTTTGGGAAATAAGAAATGCATACTTTCAGATATTGTCTCTCTCACTGTGGCCTGAAAAATCGTTGTCTGACCCTGGAACTGCAGCCATGGCTGCTTCAGCCAGGCTGAGTCCACTGTCCTCCAGAAACAATAAACACCCAAGTTCCAACGGATGGGAAGCTGTAGGACAACGAACAACAACTGGGCATCCTGAGAATGAGAACTACTGCGTCTGGAATCTTAAAACGCATTATCCATGTTACAGAACCATTTATTCTTGTCTTCTTTATTGTTTTCTTAAATATTTCCACTTTAGGTTCTGATGACTACACCAGAGCTACGGGAGTGATCTTCCCATTCCATTTCCTCTACAGCATCACTCGTAATATTTTTTTTTTTAAATAAGCATCTGGAAAGCACTCATGCTCTTCCCACCATATTGCAATCATCGGAGTTCTCAGATGACAAAAGGTTCTAAAGAGGTAATGGGCTCCTGGCCTCCCAAATGTGCATCTTTAGGCTGTGTAAACCCTCAGTAGAGATGGTATAGAGGACTAGATCTAACCTAAGACACCTATTTACAATCATCCAGCCCTGAGAGACAATGTTTACATAACCTTCCCCTCCTTTATCTTTCTCTCATATCATGTTTTTGATTGTGGTGCTAGGGATGAAATCTAGCATCCATGCATGCTTGGGAGGTGTTTACCAACTAAAGTACAAACCCAGACTAACCTCACATTGTATGTACTTTATGCCCTCCTAAAAGACAGTAAACTCTTGCAGAACTAGGAATGGGTCTTGCTTATTCTGTACCTCAGCAAGATAGATGACGCTCAGTAACAGTCTCAATTTGCTGAATTTCCCCAGAGTATTTATTCCAATGCTCCTTGATGTGGGGGTAGGGAAGACATTCTTAAAAGTCCTTTTCTTTGAAGAATATACAATTCTAATTGAAGACAATGAAAAACAAAGCTTAGATAAAACTTTTTCAAAGGGTCAAAACATATTCAAAACCACTAGGAGAAGGAAAAAAATCTTAAGTATTCTACAAAAATACAGCTTTCTAAAATTTTCTGTAATTGTCTACTTCCTTTCCCCTAAAACCAAAGCAACTGTTTTGAAGTGCTCACATGTAGCATCTGGTCTTCCTTCTTTTTGAAAAGTCTAAATTTAATATAAGAGTAATACTGAAAATAGATTCAATGATAGGTGAAAATAGAGTAAAGCTTGAAAAAACACTTGATACTAACAACAACAGAGCTGGATACAATATTGAGCTGCATGGGAGATAATGAAGCAACAAATTCTTAGCCAATCACCAGCCCCTTATATTGCTATGGATGGAAGAGCATAAGGGAGAAAACATAGCCATCATGACCCTTCAGAGGCCATTAAGCCAGGGGTCTGGAGAACATTAAATTAAATGTACCAGGTACTATCTCTTGGCAAGCCTAAAAGCATAAAGAATAGAAAACTGAATCAGAAATGGAAAAGCCCCGAGTGACCGAAACTTACTCACACATGTCTAAAATGCACAGAAAATGATAGTTTGAAGGAGTGTAAAAAATGGGAGAAATCAAATAATATATTCATGAGCCATTTATTAGGACTAATCTTGCTTTTGGCAATTTTTTTTCTTCTTCAGACCAAGTGGGGGACTTTGTTATCCAAACAGTCCTGATGATTATAACATTTTGTGTATACCCATTGCACTGTACAATATTTCCTTCCTGAAGAAGCTTCAACTCCTGGAATGCTGCCAAAATATACATAGTAGCTGACACAGTCAAAAGGTGTTGTAAGGTTAGAGAAGAGAACACGGAATTAGCAGCCAAGACTAGAGAAGGGAAGTCAAAAGGGAGCACAGCCAAACTTTAAAACCATCTAAAGGACAAGTTTTAAATAAATTTTAGTATTTTTAATCTATTTCCAAATTGTAATTTCTGTGCCTGCTACTAGCATAGGGAGGGCAACATCAGCAAAAACTGGAAAAGAAGCATTGTCTCCAAAATTTAATTTTAGGAATGATCGGTTTTTTGAGTTTTTGAGATCTCCAGAGGCCTACAAAAAAAAAATCTTAAGGCTATTCTCCCAGTACCTCAAAGGAGGCTTCATTATCAAACATGTCAAATAAACTATTTCTAAACTGATGGAAAAAATAACTTTGTAATCTGTAACTTCTGTTCCAGTAACAGCAGTAAAAAATGGGGTAAAAGTTGATTACGATTTAAATTGGACTTCCTGCCATGGGTGATTCATCAACCTAGCTCTCCTGATCAGAAGGAAAGTTTAGAAATATACACTATTCACTCATGCTCCAAAGCACTAGGTCAATTAAATGTGTATTTATGCAATAAAATTTTAAACATTTAAAGTCATTTAAATGATTAACAGACTCAGATCAGCATTTAAAATTTAGACTTTTTAATAAGTAAGGCAAAACAACATTCTAACTTAATTTCTAGAAATTTAAAAACTAAGCATGATTCCAACGGCAAGACAGTGAATTGATTTGTCTATTTCATCTTTAATACACCACTATTATCAAGCAGCAGAAGTAATATCACATGATCTTATTAATTAATGCAAAAAAATCAACAACCGTTCCTGATTTAAAGCTCTCAGAAAGCCGAAATGAGAGAATTTCTTATAAAACTCTACAATCAATGTTAATTATTTAATGCTGAAATTTAATGCTAAAATACTGAACACTTTCCTCATGAGTTGGGGGAAAACCAAGTATATTCATTCTCCCATTGTGTTACCTCTAGTAACAAGAACGTCTAGCCAGTGCAACAGTCAAGAAAGCTAAATAGGCTGGAAATGAAGATATCAATGTCCAGATTTGCAAATGACTTGGTTATCTATGTAGAAAATCCCAAATAATCCACCACATTCCTAGAACAGATAATTGAATTCCTAGATAATTGAATTCAACAAGGTCAAAGGATGCAAAATGAGTGTACAAAAATCAAATGGGTAAGATGAATCACAGACTTGGGACGATCTCTATGCGTCAATATAGGTTATCAACTATGACAAAGGCACAGCTGTCCGTGTGCTGATGGTGGGAACTGTGCATGTGTGTGACGCTGGGGATGCAGAGGATCTCTGTACTCTCGTCTCAATTTTGCTGTGAATCTAAATTGCTATATGCAAACAAAAAGAAGAAAAGAAAAAAGAAGAAAGGAAAGAAAGACGAATTACCTTTCTGACATACTCATCAATGAACACATGGACACTGAAACTAAAAATACAATTATATTTACAATCACTTATTTGAAATACTTAGGTGTACTAACAAAATATGCACATGACTTATGTGCTGAAAATTATAAAACATTAACAGAGAATTCAAAGATCTAAATAAATGAATTCATGGACTGTAAAAATGTATTCATAGAATGGAAGACAACTTAGGGACTCTATATATACATTCTCTGCACATTGATATATAGATTTAATAGAACCCATATAAAAATCTCATCAAGATCATTTTATACATATAGGCAACATTATTCTAAAATATATATGGCAAAGCAAAAAAGTTAGAATGGCTAAAACAATTTGAAAAGGAAGAATAAAATATCAGCAATCTGTCTACTGAATTCCAGAATTACTATATAATCACAAGAATCAAAATGGTGTGGTATTGGCACATGAGCCAATAACACAGAACCAAGAAACCAGGAATAGATTAATTTGCTCAACTGATTTTTTTAAAAAGATGTGGAAGTAATTCAAAGGAGGGAAGAGCGCCCCCCCAAAATGGTGCTGTGTTGCAGCAACTGAACATCTACTCCGTAAGGAAAAAAATAATACAGCAAGACCTTAGCTGAAGTTCCACATTTCATACAATGATTAACTGAAAGGAATCACAGATTTAAGTGAAAGTTGTTAAATTTACATTTCTAACGTTCTCCTTGGTTTAGAAAATGTAAGAGAAATTCTTTGGGATCTAAATCTGTAGAAAAAGAGTTTTTCAACTGGACTGCAAAAACATGATCAAGAAAAGGAAAAGCTGATAAATAAGATATTATCAAAGTTAAAACCTTGCTGTGTAAAAGACTTTGTTAAAGAAAATGAAGAGATAGGCTAACAGCTAAGGAAAGTGTTGTTAAATCACATATCTGATACAGGACTAGCTTCTGGCATCTAGAATATATAAAGAATCCTAACAACTCAACAGTCATCCCTCCCTCTACACAATACAATTAAAATGGGAAAAAACCATGAACAGACACTTCATTACAGTGGGAAATCAGTCAAGAGGCTAAGGCAGTAATATAGGAAAAAAAAATAATAGTGCTATGATTTAAACATCATGCAATGCAAACAGGTATTAAAACATCTCATGGCACCCCATGGATAAGAATAAATTTCATGTTTTTATTACCAGTTTAAAATATATTTAAATAAGATAAAGACAATGGTGATTTTAGTGAGGGTGTGGCAATGGGTATGCAGAGATGTGAGTTCTACATTGGTTGCAGGTTTAAAGGACAGGACTCTGTGAATGGGAATGTGACATGGGTAACAGTATCCCTTAGGTGTATGGCAGTGTATTTCTTGAGTCAGAGGTGGCTGGAGGGGGTATATAGGTGTGGAGTAACTGTGAGTTGTACTTTGGACAGGACAAGCTGGAAATGACAGTACGCCCATCAGAGAATGGCAGAGTTTGTATAATTCTTGCTGTCGGGGCTGTGAGCACGCCTTCTACCCTGTCCCTTTATTCCCTGGATGTCCTCACACTGACCTGTGGTGCCTTCTCCAAACCCACTGAGCTGACTCTTGCCTCCAGGCTTGTACCAATCTCTCCTCTCTACTTGGCAAAGCTCTTCCTGGGATTTTGGCGTCCTGCCTCCTTCTTATCCGTTTAGTTTAGCCCCGAGTATTTTCTCCTTGAAGACTCTGAGCTGGTCATAAGTCAGAAATTAAACTTGATCACCTATTGTTTCATATTCCTTCCTTTTCTGAATTAATTTTTAACCATATATAAACATGTACAAAGTGATGTTTTAATACACATTTGTGTATTAAATGTGTATTAAATGTAGTGAATGATTACAGCACTCAAACAAATGATGTACCTCACATAATAAGGTTTTATATGTGTGGTAAGACCACCTAAAATCTTCTTAGAAAATTTTCAGGTAACAATACAATATTATTAATTATAGTCCAATGCACATGGGATCTTTAGTTATCTGGCATAACTGCATGTTTGTACTTTTGACCTTTATAAAGAACAGCGTCTCAAATTATATCACTATTTTCTCATTTATTGACAGGCTCTCTCCTCAAAAAAGGTAAATCTGTGACCCTGAAGCAAGGCCAGCAGATTTCTGTAGCTGCTGGTTTCAAACAGGAGCCTAAAGAGAATTGTTTCTGTGGTCTGTTGGCCATTTCAGAACTTTGGAAATGGAATGGTCAATTCATCGGAAAGAGATAGCAGGTGAGTATGGCAGACTTTGGGGGGCCTGCAGGGGAGAGACCCTGGCGCATCAGGACCTGCACCATGCGGTTGACTTGGGGTGCCAGGAGAACAAGGAACTCCTTCCCTCTGGGGGGGCAGCTGCGAGCGTGGCAGACTTTAGGTGGCCCGAAGGAGAGAGATCCTGGCGCGTGGGGACCTGCACCATGCGGTTGACTCGGGGTGCCTGGAGAACAAGGAGCTCCTCCCCTCTCTGATGGGTGGCTGTGATCCTGCCAGTGCGCGGGCTGAGAATCAGACATCTCATGCCGTCCTGTTCCCCATCCTGTGTCCTCCTTCCCCCTCCCCCCAACTTAGCAAGTGGGAGCCAGTGAACCACACATCTTGTGAAAAGATTGACTATGTTATTTAGTATGAGCTCCCCATATGCAAAGATACGGACAACCATTTGGAAGAAAACAAGAGACAATATGACAGATAGTGAAAATCTCTGGTTGTCTAGCTTTGAAATTTATGCTTTCTTATCTCCCATTCTGTTCTGTTTTGTTGTGTTTAATTTTACCCTCTTTTTTAAAAAAAAAAAAAAAGGTAAACCTCCTAGAGCAGGGATCTTCCCTATGTAATACTCTGCCATAACTCTGGTGCTTAGGAGTGGCCCGGGCATATGCAAGTCACTGAGTAAGTACACTTTGATTGGAAGGAAAAAAGGACCCAAAGAAATTTCAACTAAATTTCCACATCATCACCGTTAGGAGGACTGATAAATAGAAAAATGTCTGCTGCTGCTCCTATAACTCCCCAGACTCCTGCCACAGCTTGCTGTATAGACACATAAATAACTACTTGTGAGTTCACAGTTCCTAACACATAATATATTCTTGCAAACACTTATTCTGAGTAAGTGTTTGCACTGTGACCACTACTAAGGAGAGACCATTAAGCATGAGCAAGAGACTGGAAAACAAAACACCAAACAGAAATTTTGATCATCCTCACATGGCAGGTTGGAATCTTTGCAATCAGATCTCTTACTGCTTCAACTCTCAGCTCCTGCATGGTGGATGTCCCACTGCAGCCACACTGCCTTACATGTCTACACCTCATCTATGTGGTCTGTTGCCTTCTCAGCCACAGAGCTTTGTTCCTCCTATTCCTGTTGCCCGGGACACCTTTCCTCTCCCCACACCTGAGTGATCTCTCTCTTTCTGTGCCTGAAGGATCCATAGGCCTCCTGAGGCATCAGTTTACATATCATCTTCCAGGTAGACTGCTGTGGGACCTGATAAAATGCTCACAGCACCTCTCACAGTGCATTCAACCCTTTCCACCTCCACTCACCTGTTCCCAGACTGCAGGTCATTTAAAGAATGTTTGTGTCGCATCCCAGGCAATTATGCCTAAGATATAAATAGCGGAGTTATCTATATGCATGTATCTTATTATTATTATTATTATTATTATTATTATTATTATTATTTTGGTACTGGGGATCAAACTCATGACCTAGCACTTGGCAGACAAGTGCTTATGCCACTGAACTAAATCCCCGGCGCTGTACATATGCATCTTTTTCTGGATGGTAAATTCTTTACTGAAGAATTTTTTACCTTGGTGTGTTGGGCTCTCATAAATATTCAATGTTCACTTTAATACATATGCATTTTGTAATAAAATATATAACTCCTGAATGATTTCATACTCCCTCCCCTTAAAATAAACATCTGCCATGGAAGGATGGAGGACCATGTTTTAAATACGTTCTTTTAGGCTTGTGTCAGACATTGCTTTTGGCAGTTTCTATTTGAATCTCATAGCATTTGACAGAAAAGGTCTTGAACTACCAACAAATACTGGAGCAGAGAAAAAACATGTTTATACCAAAGAAGATAAATCTCTGGCACAGGTAGATATCATTATGGCAAGTTTTTATATTCAAGGAGATTTCCAGTTTTTGATGGGAGGTAAAACAATGAATGACAGGGAATCATTTTCCAAATGCTCTTGGTTTTGATAAGAATTTCATTCCAAGGACCCAAGAAGGAAGAGAAAAAGCAGAAAGATCACACACACACACACACACACACACACACTGCCCTCTGCAGCCTATTTGCTAAGCCCTAAGGAACACCATTTAAATTCCCTATAAAGAAAATCCTGTCAGTCAAAGCAGAGCTGTGTCATTTAAGCCACAACAAGAAGGGAAGAATGTTCATTTCACGGGAGATGGAAGCTGAGTTGGTGGCAAACGGATCATTAAATCTTGTGACAATAGTCTTAATGATATGGTTCCTTATGACAGTCTCCCAAGTCCCAGATCTTGCTCCCTATTTTCTTTCTTTCCTCTACAAAAGCTTGCTGTCCTCCCCAGGTCCAGAATGACTCCCTGTGAGATCCTGACGAAGTTGCAGAGACAAGAGATGATGGCCAATTTGTACAGAGGAGTGCTGCTCTGTGCAGAAGGACAAAACACATTTTTGTCTCCCCTAATGCAGACAAACAGGAGTCCTCTTCTGCTAGCCACTTCTTCACCCTCCATTATTTCTGCTTAATTACCTACCTAAGCCTTCTTAATTCATTTGATTTTTAAAGAATAGTTGTTATTCAAAACAAAACAAGAAGAAAATGGAACTTCTGAGTTGTTTAGATTGTTTGTCTCTAAAATAGTTGGGTTAACTTCATTAAAGCAATACTGTAAGCATTTTAAGAAGCCCATGCCTAGATTACAACGCTGTTTCCCGATAAATCCAATTTAGTAGTCACATTTCAAGTAATGAAATATCAGAAAGATACGAGCTGTTTCAAGAATATTTACCCACAGATATAATCATTCAGCAGCAAGCATGACAGCATGGTGTAGTCTAAATTAATGGCAAATGATTTAAACTCTGTGAGGCCTAAGTCTGAGAATTTTGAAACAGTCATCTGCAAATGCAAAAGGTACCCCAGATTATAACTGTACTACAATTAGAAATACTTGTCTGTGGGGTTTTTTCTCTTCATTAAACTTTGTTTTAATAGGTTTCAAAATTCTGTGACAGATTTTTGGTCAAGTTGTTTCCATTAAAAAGTGTTCATTTTAAAAACTGATAACTCAAAACTCTCTCTCTCTCTCTCTCTCTCTCTCTCTCTCTCACACACACACACACACACACACACACCCCAAATACTCAAAACATTCTCCTTTCCATCTTCAGGTTTTACATTGCATTGTCATTAACCAGTTTTTCACTATTAAACTTAAATGGCCAATTGAGTAAAACAGCTTTGAGACTGGTCTTCCTTCGCCACTGATTAAGATGTGGGAGGCAGGTATTATAGTAATATTCATTTAGCCTTCCGAGCTTTCTGGGAAGATAAGGTGACCTCACCAGCTCCGGCAGCCCTCCTGTCCACTGTTTTGATGACACCCACAGCAAGTGCCTGTCTCATACTGCAAAGAGCAAAATGACCTCGAGGTGGAGTCAGAAAAGCTCTCAACACACGCAGGTTTGCCTGGACCCATGCTAAAGATGGTAGCATCACCAGATTTCAAGAATTTTGCGTCAGTTTCCAGCTTCCAGTTTCTTACTAGATTGGTGATTGATCTTTTCTTACAGCTCAGCAAACTTGCTAGCAATGTGAGCTGTGTGACAATGCAGTGCAGGGGTACAACCAGCACTGAGCTGGCCGGCACGGTGCAGGATAATCACCTGAGCTGTGAAAACAGCTGCTTTCACTGGGTTATCTTTGCTGTCACCAGCAATGTTTCCCGACAGACATCTCTGACAGACGTATTCTTACCATTGAAGCCCACACTGTCAACAAGAAAAGCTTCACTCAAAGCTTCAGGTCACATTTCCACAGATTTTACTTCAGTTGTGAACTGAGTGAGTGAAAGTGGCCACCATGCCAAGACTGAAAATTCCGGTCCCCATTTGGCCCACAGAGACAGCACCAATACCACCAAGTCTGTAGACACCCTGGCGGGGCAGCCACAAAGGCTTGTGAGGTGAACAAGTGGGTGCCAGGATGCACTGGCACTGCCATCTTTATGAGTGACCTTCTGTCCCTTGAACCAAGGCTTATTAGCAGTTGGCTCCAGCATGCTGTCATCATTCCAACCAGAAACTGGCACAAAGGCTGGTGTCAGGGTTACAGCTGATTTTCTTAACGTAGGCGCTGACTTCCTTAGCAATTTCCTCGTATCTCTTCTGGTTGCAGCGTGACTCACTGGAGTCCATTTTGTCAACGCCAATAATGAGTCATTTCACATCCCGCGTGCAAGCCAGAAGGGCGTGTTCGTGGGTCTGCCTGTTCTTGGGAGCGTCAAATTCACCAATACCAGCAGCAACAATCGGGACAGCACAGTCAGCTTGAGATGTGCCCGTCATCATGTTCTTGATAAAATGTGTCCTGGGACATGGATGATAGTCACATACTTGCTGGTCTCAAATTTCCACAGGGAGATGTAATGATACCACGCTCACACTCAGCTTTCTGTTTATCCGAGACCCAGGTCTACTTGAAGGAACCCTTCCTTGTCTCAGCAGCCTCCTTCTCAAAATTTCCTATCGTTCTTTTGTCAATGCTACCACATCTGTAGATCAAACGGCCAGTAGGAGTGGACTTGACAGAATCCATGTGTCCAATGATGATGATAGTAATGTGAATCTTTTCCTCTCCCATGTTGGCTTTGATTTAGTAGTGGTTTTCATTACACCTGTGCTCTCATGCAAACCCATTACAACAAAGAAGTTTAAAAAGAAACAAAGAAGAATATTTATAAGACAGAGAATCTTCCAATTTTCTCATCTTTGACTCTAGATATCTTTATTAAGTTCAAAGTCAGACCTTGATGATAGCCCAGAAAAACAATCACATTTGCCTTTGCCACCCTATCACTATATCCCAAGGGTCAGTGTATTCTTACAAACTATTTATGAAAAGGAAATGCAAGCCTGTGCATGAAAATATTAACATAGCAAGCCCAAAGCTATCCTTAGAAAGACCTACTTGTGAGGTTGGCCTTGACTGGCATCTGGGAACTCAGCTGGTGAAAAGCTCCCTACAGGGAGAAGAAGGGTTCTCTAACTGATAAGGTTGTTTTGCTGTGCACAGGTTGTTTGTACAAACATGGTAATTCATGGTGGACACCTGTTCTCTTTCTGAGCGCCTACTACTCAGCAGGGAATGCTAGGCAGAGAATGCTACATGACTGCCTCCTATTAAAAACTCTAAACCTGGGTTCTTAAATGGGCTCCACTGGGCAAAAACACTGCATGCATGCGGTTGTGCTTTTCATAGTAGGAGCTGGTCTGCTGTATGACTGTCAGATGGAGGGCACAGGAAGCTGCTGATAGCTTCTGGAGACTCTTCCATCTGCGTCTTTGCCCCTGGCTATTGTTCTGTGTCCTTGCTGTCTCTCTTAATCAATCTTATCGGAAGGCACAGCACTATTCTGATCCCAAGTCCACCTAATGAGTCACTATGTGTAAAGTAGTTTCGGGTGTCCCCAGCAAGGCCTACACCTCAGCATTAGCTCTCACTGGTGAAACTTGATTTTTCTAAAGGGGGGGAATAGAGTGCCAACATACACCTGTTCAATCAGTTTGGGGTTTTAAGAGAGAAATATAAAGTTGTTTTTCTTTCCCAAAATACGTTAAAACTTGATGCTGATAGTGTCATGGGTTTTCTATTATGGAGAAACTGTAACTTTTTTTTTTTTTTACAAATTTCTTTTTCTTTCTTTCTTTCTTTCTTTCTTTCTTTCTTTCTTTCTTTATTTCTTTCTTTCTTGCCTGCTATTTAGTTAATAGGAAAACAATAGTTTGTTGACCACAAGGACATGGCTGTCAAACTATAAATTTAGACAGAGCCCAAATCATAAATCTGTACCTTGCCAGGGGCAACAAAATAAAGCAGAGAAGACAGTTGGAATATGTGCTACCACCACAGAGCATAGACTTTTATTCCTCTAATTCAATCTTAAGAAAATATAATATAATAGAACTCACCTCCACTTTTTAAAAAATATATAGTTTAAAAGATATAGGGAATAAATTATCATTGAATAATATTTATCACTGAAACATTGGACATATTAAATGTGGAGATTTGCATGTTTAAGAAGAATATGACCTTTTAATTTTTTTTCTCCAGCAGTGAAGAAAAATAACTGAGAGAAGAAAATCCTGTTTTGTTTTTTAACTACTTCAGAAATGCACAAATCTAAACCAAAACTAACTCTAAAATGATATGCATTTGAATGAATGACCTTCGTGCTTTGTTTTATCTCTCTGACATTAAAAATTCTAGAAAAGATCTGAAACTGACTTATCCAAATATTTTTTTATGTTTTTCAGAGAAATGTGAGATACAGTCCCAGAGGTATGCTGGAGAAATGATGCTGTGGTAGGTTAATAAACCGTTAGCAGTTCAAATGACTCTTGCACCAAGTTTTGACTCAACAGTAGTCTGATCAACACCTGCCTGGGAAACTATGCACGGAGCACCTCCTTCCCCAAGTAGAAACTGTGTATGCAAGAAACGAAAATTGTCTACCGAAAAGAAACCAAGGAAACAGACCACAGTTCACAGAAGGGATGTCTAGCTCCTTCTTTCCTTTCAACAAAGGAAGTTTTTAAAGACCAAGTGGAAACCATGAGAGAAGCCAGTCCATTCTTGGACACTCCATTTCTAGTAACTTAGTCCCAAGGTTAAGGTTAATCCATAATTACACAGAGACTCCTGTGAACAGCTCTGAAGTATGGCAAGGCCACTCCTGTATCACCCATCTATTCTTCTTTAATAAACTGCTAAAATCATAAGTCCAGACTTGGCCATGCCCCTCCTCCTCCCAGACAGAAGGCCTGTTCACAAACGATAGACGGTCACCAAAAGTTGTCCTCTCTACTGCTATTGCAGGACCTAGGAGGACATTAGGGATAAGCAGAGATGAGATGAATTAAATTTCACAATAAAAGATTTTTTTATAGAGCATTTAACATTTAAATGAAGATTTAATTTTGTAGGTAAGCTTGGCAAAGAAGGTGAGATTGGGAGAATTTTCTGACTTACCTTTGAAAAGCAATACTTTTTTTGATGATAACAGATACTAAGGAAGCATAAATAGCTACTATTAATTTGGCAGGATTCCAGGATGATAACAGATACTGAGAAAGCATAAGTAGCTACTATTAATTTGGCAGGAAAATGACTGGGTGGCAAATCTTCCAACAGCCAGGACTCTGTCTTCTTTCTTTAATTCCTCCTCAGTGCCTAGTACAGTGCTTGAAACTAAGGACTCAGTAGATGTTACTGCATCAGCAAAATCAGACTATTAAAAAGATAAGGTATTTCACTTAGCATATTATTTTGCAGGTTTGTCCATACTGTCTCATAGTGACTACCATATTTCAAAATTGCTAAGAATAGATTTAAAATATTTTCATATAAAAATGAGAAATGGAGTGGGTTTGTCAATCAGCCTGATTTCACTATTTCACATGGTAAACAGACATTGAAACATCATAGTGTACCATGTATACGTCAATGTTAAAAACTTAGATAAAATAAAACATTTTAAGCTGAAAACAGGTAAGGTAGTAAAACAATGAAGACTATAACTCAGATGAAGGAAACGAACCAAAGTGTCAGACTAAACTATGATGTGCCTTTCCTCATACAGCTCCAGGGAGCTAAAAGTGGAAGATTCTGAGAGGGCAAGGGCGGAAAGGATATGGTTGTTGAATTTTTATAAAGCAGCAAAACAAATCACCAAAAGGAAAAAGGAGGCATGCAGTCTACAAATTGCAAACATGGCCATGGATATGATAGAGTTTGAAATCCAAAAATTCCAAAAAATTTCAGATAAGTAGTTGCAATAGTATTTAGACCAAATCACTTCCATTGTTTTTCTTAACACAAGAAAAATGCAATACTAATAAACAAGGAAAGGCTCAATATATTTTACATATTTAATTCACTTGCAAAAGTAGGTTTATGTAGATAAGTTCAGTAGAAGATATTCAGTATGTTTTACTTAGTTTCTATATGCACTGATATTTACATATCATTATATTAAAACATTCTTTCATCACATTTGGTAAATGACTTACACATGGCTTTAATGTATAGCTAAGTGCTCTGTTTCAATATTAGGGTTGTTATTTTTTCCCTTCTCAATATGGCAGCAAATTGGTCATATGGCTACCTTATTCCCACTGTAGAAATCACTTTCTATAGAAGTTATTAGCCGCACACACACATCATTAACCATTGTTCTTTCTAGCAATCACTCTATCTTCACCTCTGTGCAGTATTAAACAACTGTGAACACGGATCTCAGTGGGACTGTAAGAAAACCTACGCCCTATCACTCTTAAACAGGAAACTGTAGTTTAGAATTAAGAATGGGTCATAGAGACAGCTAAACTTTTCTTAGCCAAATAGGCATGAAATCATTTAAAAAGCAGTTACTTGGAATATATCCTGACAATGTGCAGCCACCTAAACTCTAGGTCAAGCGTTTCACGTATGCTGTGCCCTGCACCCCCATCATTTTCTCATTGCTAGGACCCAGAACTCACAATTTAAAGGAGAAGAGGTTTATTTTGGCTCATGGATTTTAGAGGATTCAGTCCACAGCTGGCTGCTGTTAGGTAAAAAGAGCTTGGAGGAAGAGTCGAGGCATGGGACAACTGTTCAACCCAGACAATTAGAAAACTGAGAGGGAAGAGGGGAGCGAAGGAGAAGAATATACCCTTCCGGGTCACACTGCCAGTGACCCACCGCTGCCCTCCCACCCCACCCCAACCAGCACATTCAGCCATGAATGCATCACTAGACAAGTGGACTAAGCCACTGACGAGTACAGCACAGTCATGACCCTTTCACATTCCAAAAGCCCAGCCTCGGAAAACAGAATGATTCTGGGGGACATGCTAGATCTCAACTCTAACACCATCCCCAAATCATTCTTGGGAATGCCTGAAATGTAGAATTAGTAGAACTAGTATTCTTGAAGTGGAGTTATTGGAACAGAAATGTGACACACAAAAACTAACCCATGTAAAACCCTGAGAGTTCCACACATTTCTAAAACCCTAGGTTTTTTTTTTTTTTTTTTTTTTTTTTTTTGGTATCAGGAATCAAACTCAGGACCTTATTCTTGCCAGGCAGGAACTGTGCCACTGAGCTATAACTCCAGCTCTGATGGTCTCTTAAAGTCTTTCACTGTTGGCCCCTGAATCAGTTGTGCTTCAGGCCATCTTGATTGGGTGTAGTTACAGGCCCCAACTGGGGACCATCTAAGAAACTATGGGTCAGGGTGACTATGGTATAAGCTTGGCTTCCTACTCAAACTTCAAACTTTTAGGAAAAGAGGAAAAAACAAGACAACTCTGTTTCTCCATGTGATGCTCATTTTCCACCTGTCACTCACTGCTACCTACTTTATGAAATCACTTTATCCTTGCAGGACAGAACTACCCCTTATACTCTTTCTTCTCAGGAAGGCATCCAAGCATCTCTTGCTGTAGAGATATGAATCATGTGCACTCTTGAATAGGTGCAAGTACCTGAGAGAAATCAATTTAAAGTACAAAAGGGTTTTAGAGGTCTTAATCTCCAGTCACTTTGGGCCTGTGGTGAGGCAGAGCTTCATGGTGAAAGCCCATGGTGGAATACAGTTACTCATTTCACAGTGGCTGGGAAACGAAGAGTGGGAAGAAGAGGCTGGCATTCTAACACACCGTTCAATAACACATCCCACTGACCTACTTCTTTCAAATAGACTCTCACTTCCTAAAGTTTCCACTCATGACTAACAGCACCATCATCTATGGACCAAAGAACCTTCAACACATGAGTTCCTGGAGGCCAGTTAAGTAGTAGTAACAGTCTGTGTTGGGTTACAGACTTTAGAGAATGACTTTAAAATTAGCATTTCCACACAGTGTCCAATCTAGAAATCTGACACTGTGATATCCAGGTGCCACCCAGGAAACAACTGGATTAAGGGACCCTAGGTAGCTAATGGTGTATTATTTCTGACTGTGTTCATGATGAAGTTGTTGTTTCTACAGGGGATATTGGTATTTGAATCTGTTACTAAGAAACATTTGCCCTCAATCACGTGAGTGGGCACCATCCAATGGGCTGAGGGCTCAGCGAATAAAAAAGCAGAGGAAAATCAAGTTCCCCATTCTCCTCTGGAGCTTGGACACCTTATTTCTCCTGTACAGGGACATCAGAACACAACATTCTTAGACTTTTCGATGTGAACTAAGAGTCACACCATCAGCTTCCCTGTTCCCAAGTATCTCCCACCAGGGAACTTCCTCCTGTTCCTCAATACTATACATATCTATATCTATATCTACATCTATATCATCTATATCTATGTCTATGTCCCTTATTCTCTCCTTTTGGTAGAGCAGCTCTTCCAGGAACATCCCAAAAAAGGGTGTCGGCATCTGTTTGAGACCTTTCATGTCTGTCCGGGATTGCTATTACTTTATCCTTGTGTCTGGTTGCAGTGTAGGGGTGGGATGCAAGGTAGAAAATTATTTTCCCTCAGATTTAAATAGAGAAGCTATTCCTCCCGTCACAGTTCTTTTTCTTCTAAATGCCGCTGTTCTGCTGAGAAGTCAGACATTAATTAGCTTCCTGAACCTTTGTAACCTATTTTCTGTTAAAACTTTTACAGGAAATTTTATTCATATCAGGTTTGTTATACAGTTGGTCTTGGTATCATTGATTGTGCTGGGCATCTAATATACTCTCTCCACGAGGAAATTCATGTTCAATTCTAGAAAAGTATTCTCTGTCATTTACTTCCTCGCATTTTCTTTGTCCTCTTACTAAAACTGTTGGGATTTTAGATTTCCGAAAATGATGTCCTAACTTTCTTCTCCTTTCTGTTCTCTACCATTGTATTTTCATTTTATTTTTTCTAGGCAATTTCATTAACATTCCAATTCTTCAATTTCTACTACTCTACTTTTTCAAACCCTCTTTCATAGACACATTTATTTTCTTTAATCTCTAAAAATTGTCAAATATAACTTTTTTTCTTCCTTGATTTTGTTTCCTTTGAACCTAGTTTCCTCTTTATTTATTGTTTGTTGTTCATTTGCTTGTTTGTTTGTTTTGGCCTCTTTTGCTTATGTTGGAGACAATGGTAAGTAATATTTGGCTATCTTTCCTGAGACCTAACATAGCTGAGCTTATGTGATACAACTGAGTAAGACCCCAGCTATTTTATCAGGGGGCTTAAACTGTCTTTTATTTTCAATGAATCAGTTTCCCAGAAAGCTATTCTCTAATCCAGGAACAGAGGAAGATGCAGCTCACTGTCAAGAGTTCGGGGTGCTCAGGAGGAAGACAGCACCATTCTGTATGTAAATTCTCACGTAATACCCCATATTCTCTAAAGTCTCTTACCCACATTGTCATAGTCCATCTTTGTTTGTCATTTTAAGTCTAAAGCATCTCTGGTCTATTTCTCCAGGAACCACAACTACCAAGGGCACTAATCCAGCCCCATGGGATGGAATGGGTTATAATTATTCCTCTGTAGACCTCCCACCAGCCCCCAGGTTGCAGTCTCACCCTTCACGCCTGGCTCCAAGTCCACAGCCCTTCTAGTCCTAAGGTTAACTCAGTCGGCTTGAGGCTGGCTTCCCTCCCTGCGAGCACTTGGCTTTCAGTTTTCTCTCCTCTGCTAATACATTCACCACACATACACTTGTTTCCACTTTCCAAATACTGGCTGAAATTCTCATCCACAACCCTCACAGCCCATTTTCACTGTCCATACAGGTATGCATTTTTTTTTTACTTTACCTATCATGTTCAGTAATCTTAAGAAGAAGCAATGATTAACTGCATTTAAACTACCAAAAAGCTGTAAATCCAAATATCTTTTACTCATGAAAAAAAAATTCAAGTCAGAACTCTTAAAGTAATCCCTAAAACAGAGTATCATCACTATAGGTTAGTTAATATTTGAGAATACCCTAAGCAAAAGTATTATTACACTCAACATTTGGGTCTAAAAATCATAATTTACAAGTGGTATGGAGGGATCTTAGGTAGGATTTTAAAAAGTAACTAGAAAATGTGGGAACTGTTTAATAGGGTTAGCTAAATGGACAATTATATAATAAAAAGAAAGTCAGTGGAGATTTAGTAACTTAGTAATGAAGGACCATCAGTCTTCACACTGATGGCCCACCCTATTTTCTGCTTTCATTCCAAGTAGAATAAAAAAATGAGCTTAAGACACAGCATAAGGAAAATTCACTCTCAATGAGGTATGCTAAATATTAGCAGGGGAGAGTGTGGAATTTTCTCTTCTGGAGCTATATTAAAAGGAAGAATGGTCTATTTCTTCGAGGTAAATATTAGACAATGATATCTTAAATTCTTTCCAGCAGTATATTTCTTTCCCTTCCAATAGGCTTGAAGGCAGAAAGCAATGTACTGCTATTCCAAATTTCTTTTTTAAAACTTGTCTAACAGAAACATTCTTTTATGAATAAGACAGATCATTCTCAAAGCAAATTCCATTCAGTTTTAAGATTCACAGTTGCTAGCTCCAAAATTTCAGGGAAATTAAAGGCTGACATTCTGTACATTACAAGCATGACCACAGTCAAAAATGGGGGGAGACACTTCGATATGGAGAAAGAAGTTAGCATTGCTGATGTTTTAGATTTTTCTTTGCAAAAAATTTTACTTTTAAGAACTATTAGCTTTCTTAATTAAAAAGTCTCATGAAAATCAAGTTAATCTCTAACTAAGTGGAATTCTGGAAAGATCATCAAGCAAAATATTTTTACTTTCCCATTCAGATACCTGCATAAGTAGCCAAGGGCTACTCCCCTTCCTGCAAGGCTGTACTCACCAAGAACAAGAGATGGGCAGCTGACAAAATTCCACTGAGGAGAACAGAGGCAGTGGAGGATGGATGTAGGATGGATGGACAACACACAGAGAGGACATGTCAAAGTCTCAGCCACCTATGACCTCCCTCCATCACCTGCCTGGCTTTTATGCTGTTGTTGTCAAAGAAATATAGGTTTGTTGTCTATTTGGTTTTGGTGCAGAAATTTGAGTCTGACCTTCTAGCACATACAAGTAAAAATTCCAGTTTGATAAAGATCTAAATGTGAGTGACAAAAACAAGGATTTTACAAAAACTGTGAGAGAATGTCTTCTTGACTTCAGGTTCAGAAAAGATTTTTTAAGACAGACAAAGCATTAGCCACATAGTCTACTCAACTGGACCACATTAAAATAAAATAGCCTTCTGTTTATTAAATGATATCCTAAATGGAGTAAAAGGCAAGTTTTTCAGTCTATTTTCTGCTGCTACCACATAATACCTGAGGTGGGTAATTTATAAAGAAGATTAGGTTGTTTCGGCTAACGGTCCTGGAAGTCCAAATGCATGGCAATGGCATCTGCATGGATTCTATGGAGGGCCTTGTACCATTTCATTCAGGACAAAAAGCAGAGGGGAAAATTGAGCACATGTGAAAGAGAGAAAAGAGGGTCACAATTCCTTGTCCAGTGTTACAGAAGCCCCCAAAAAATGTAAAGTGAGAAAGCAGGACAAAATTAGAGTAAAAAAAAAAAAAAAAAAAGCAAGAAACCAACAGAAAACAGAAGCGCACACCTGAGCACAACATGACAGAATTTCAAAACCCCAGAGTCAAAGAGAATGGTTTCCAAAAACAAAGTGCACATCCTCCTGCAAGGGGAAGAGAGACTGATAGCAGACTTACTGCCAGCAACACTGGATGCCAAAGACAATGAAGCAGTGCCTTCAAAGTTCTCAGGGAAAACAAACTGATCAATTTGCCAAACATATATAATTGATATTAGTAACTGGAAGCTCAGTGTTCATGACAGAAGCAGATATGGGGAAGTGGGGGGAGAAGTTGAGGGGAGCAAGAGGATGCCAACATTTGTACCCCATCAGTCAGGAACCAGGTGATGCCATCTAGGCAGGGGTTATGAGGCAAGATACAAAACAGAACAATACTAACTTATGTTACTTAAGTAGAGGAACTAAAAATTGTGAGGCAACTATATTGGGTAGAAAAGTGTGGCAGGAAACCAGTAAATACTGTCTAAAATTGATAATCAGGAAATGACAACATGAGCACTGAACTCAGAGATTTGATGATAACCAGCAGAAAAATGAATTATGGGAATTAACGGTGGTTCCCTTCAGCAGGAAAGAACAGGAGTAAGCAAGGATGAGATAAGTTAATTCTTTTTTTTATTATAAATCATTCTGCACCATTTGACTTTTTACTATGGGCACGAGTTCCTGTGATAAAATATTTAGAAGACCATAAAAGCATATTTACAATGAAACGTAGGTAGATTTGGTCCCTGATCTGCTGTTTCAGCGATGATTGAGTGAATGGTAGATGAGTGGGGCTACCAATCAAGTCAGCACTCAGAGGGAAGAGCAGGCTGTGGGGTAAATGGAGAGTGAGGCTTAGAACTTGCAGAGTCTGAGGAGCTCACAGCACAGGCAAGGAGAAATGCGTAACTGGGATGACTCAGATACACAGATCAAAAGGTCAAGGCAGAAGTTGTAGCTGGAGGTAACAATTTGACAATCATTAGTCTATAGATTAAAACCAAGATGGAGAGATTATTGGGGGAGGATATGTGGATGGATGAAAGAAGTGAGTCAAGGATGAAAACCCTAGAGAAAACTAATGTCAAAGGGAGAGGAGAATTTGCAAAAGGGGGACAGGAATGTTTCATGCTGTGGAAGCCAAGGGGTAGAGTCTGAACAAGAAAAGGGAGACATTCTCAGATGCGACAGCCTTCAAATTGCAAAGCACCATAAATCAACTTTCCAAGCTCAGTGCTCTCTGACCTAACCATCTGAAATTTATCCAATAAAAACGAAGCATGATTCTTGACATATCTAATACAAAATAAAACAAGACCTTGACATTGGCTCAACAGGAAACATCTGTGAGCATTCAAATGCATCTCCGCAGTTACAATGCTATGCAGGACTCCAACTATACTTTTGGACTTCACTGAGCATGTGACAGTTGGTCAAACTCCAAGGGAATTGAGATCTATCTCAATTCATATTTGCTTACAAAATGCAATCTATGGTCACCCGTACAGCCTCTGACTAAAATACGGTCTGTCTGTTTTGCAGGAAATCTGCAACCTAGTGTGAAACTACTAAAAAACATAACTCTGTGGAAACACACCAGCTCCACACATTCATCCCCTTGGTAACGTGGCCGCAGGAGGAGAGTCATACAAACTGCCGGAGTGAAATGTTCCTTTTCATTTATCTCTGGAGTCCCATTTTAAAAAGAGCCATCTGGAATGTGAATTCTGCGGTGTATTTTCCCCTCAGAGATGAGGACAACTGTAATGCTGAGAGTTGCGATGATAAGCATGAGCAACAATCCTGCATTAACGATTTACACACAAAAGAGAATTTTATTACTCAATAAAATCCTGTTTTCATGTATGTTCCTTTGTTTTAGAGGGTAAAAAAATAAAGTGACAATCAATACCAATGGAATCCAAGGGACTTGCCTTTGGTGTCAATTCAGAGTCAATATTCTGTGTCACCTCACCACGGCAACGGGGACTGCTGACCAATGGTGGTGCTCTCCCGGCGATTTAATGAGTTGGCACAATCAGAACTCAGCATTATTGGGACTGCTCTGTATGCAACAGTCTCTCTGCTGAAGCAGCCACCAATGAACAGATTCTTTTTGTCCCCCTCCCTCTCTTTCTTTTTCCTCTTTTTTCTCCTCCTTCTCTTTCTTTTTCTTTCTTTCTCTTTCTTTCCTTCCTTCCCTTCCTCTTTTCTTTCCTTTCCTTTCCTCTTTCTTTCTTTCTTTCTTTCTTTCTTTCTTTCTTTCTTTCTCTTTCTTTCTTTCTTTCTTTCTTTCTTTCTTTCTTTCTTTCTTTCTTTCTTTCTTTCTTTCTTTCTTTCTTTCTCCAGGACAATTAATTCAGTGCCAACACCCAAAGCTACCCCAGTCATGTCAATGTACACGCTATCTTAAATCAGCCTTAACCTGAAGATTTAGGCAGTGCATAGGTCAGAGTAAAACATTATGAAGTTTCTAGATGCAAACTAAAATAGACCATGTGTAGACAGTTCAAATAGGCAGGACACAAAGTGACACCTATGACAGGGAGACTGTAAGGAAGCTACACCACTGCAGAGGAGAGGACTGTCTGCCTGGCAAACTGAGTCTCCAGCCTAGACTGGGGCATCCTTCAGATGAGAATATTCACTGAATATTGGAAAAATTTTCTACACTGTTTAGTCAGTTAAAAGAGAACTGACAGATTGTGGAGGTGCCTGGAATTTCTCTTCTATTCCATATCTGAGTCTTCTGTAAATCTGTAAACCTTTGAGATGCACCAGGAAGCCACCAAGCTGTCATCACTCCATTGGTCACTCTCAGTTCCCATCCCCGCTGTCTCTCCATGAAACTGCGTAGTCCTCTTACTGCTGCTCCCTGCCGCACACTATTCTATGACAGAATGAACTGAGGCCACATTGTGTTACTTCCCTAGTCCAAGCTCACAAGTGTCTTCCAATCATACTTAGAATAAACCCCATAGGTCTCCATGGGACACGTACTTCATCTCCTGTTTGGTGGCTACACTATCTGCTTGCTAGCCTTGCTGTTCTTGGAAAAAGGATTTGCATTTCCTGGTCTCTTTTTCAAGATTATTCTTCCCAAAATACCCACCTCATTGTATTCAGGTTTTACTTAAAGCTCATCTCCCTACTTTCCTTTCTTGGCCATCCTACCCAGAACATACTCCCTGCCATCTCTATTTTCTTCCTTTGCTTCATTCTTCTGTTTCCCATTAGCTGTGGCTTGGTACAGTTTGTTGATCGCAGGTTCATACGCTGCAAGCTTAACCCTTCTGCAGAGGTATTGATGTGATGGTGCCTAGTGGAAGGGGCTGCCCTCAGGAGGAACTAAATCTGTTCTCTCAGAATGGGTTAGTTCTCACAAAGATGAGTTGGTACAAAGGGAGTTTGGCTTCCACCGATCACTCTTTCACTTCTGTCTGACTGTGTAATCACACACACCACACACCATGTTATAATGCAGTCAAAAGACCCTGACAAGAGCTACTCACATGCCATCATCATGTTCTTACACCTCTGAAACTGTGAGTTAAATAAATTTTTCTGCATAAATCCCTAGCCTCAAGTATTTCTTTTAATGACAGAAAACATTCTAAGACACAACTCAATATATACCATTTTATCATGTGGGTCTTTGCTGATTATTAGTTTTAACTTCTGGAAAATAAATTCCATGAAGGAAGGGCTTCTTTTGTTTACCACTTTATCGAAAGTATACAAAACAGTATTCCATACATAGCAGGTTCTTGATAAAACCTGCACTGAATAAATAAATAAGCAAGTAAATACAAGCAAATTACCATCAAATTCCTTTCTGATCCCAGGGAAACGCTTGGTCTCATCTTTTGTATTAGGATATTAGGCTGCATGACTGCTAACACCTCATCTCATTTTAAAATATTAATATTTTAATAATTCCTTAAGATTGTCAATATTACAAAATAGTCAGAAGTTACCATTTTATCAGTATATCTCTTATTTGCTATAAACTATATTAATAACTCAGGCATATATCAAAACTATCTTTAGCATAACATCTCTGATGCAATTTTACTTTTCTTTGGAGTCACCCTCTCTAACATATCCAATTTGTTTCTATTGTCAGTGTCGTGATTTATATATTTATATATACTCAATACCACAGCTACTGCTTTGAGGTAAGAAGGAATTATTTTCTTAGGCTGGCTATTTAACTCTTTGCCTCTCTTAGAAATTTTTTTTTATAGTTAGAGATCCAAGAGTCCTTATAGCTGAAAAAGTATGTATTATGGCTACAAATTGTTTCTAAATATTCTTGAAGACTAAATATTAATACAGAAAGAGAAATACATATGGTTCTGAAAGATAATTGGCATCAATTGTATAGTTTATCAATCATATAGTTTATGAGTATATCAATCATACAGTTTATATTCTGTGGCTTTTACAGAGATTTTTATATCCCTCCTACTTAAAATATTTGTATTTTGCTTCCAAAAGTTAAGAACTGTTTTTTAGAAGATACACTGCCCAAGTTCTGACTCAACATTCAAACTACTAGTGTCACAGGTTATCCAAAGCAAGAGAAGTTCTTTTCATACTGATTTTAATTTAGAGATTAAAATGGAAAATTAGACAAGTTGCAAATTTATCTTCTTTCTCATAAATTGCTCCATCAAAGGATAAGGTAATTAGATATGTACCATGAACATTCCGCTAAAGACATTTTGAAAAGAACCCTTTTTTTGCCACGAAAGAACTGGTATAAAGGAATTTTCTCACTATTAGCCAAAGTAAAAACATTCTGAACATGATGTGAATTTTTCCAAAGGAAGACAGTTTCAAAATATTTGATCTTCCTTCAACCACATGAATGGCTAAACAATTCTATTTCAATGTAAGTATGCTAACATCAGAAAGACTTAATTTTATTCCTGAAAGAATTTTAGAATGAAATGAAAGATTTCAATGAAATATTTTAACAACAAAAAAAGATATGAGAAAGGAAAACTATAAAATAATCTCTTTTATGAAGATAGACATAAAATCCCACTCAAACTTTAGCAAACTAAATCTATTAATATATGAAAAACCATTATGACCAAGGTAGCTTTCTCAAATACTAAGTTAGTAATATGCTGCAATCAGAAATTTAATTTCTTACATTAACAGTCTAAAACAGAAAAATCACATAATCATTTCAATAAACACAGAAAATGTATTTGACAAAATACAACATTCACAAGTTAAAACCCTTATAAAAACAGGAACAGAAGGTCATTTCTTTCTCGACTATAGTATTACTCCCAGCCCCTCCATTACAGCAAGCATGGTACTTTAAAAAGGTTAAATACTGAAAATTCCCCTTGGAAATCAGAAGCCAGAGGTGGACGCTCACTTTTATTCAACTTTATGCTGGAGGTTGGCCAATACAGCAAGACATAAGTAAATAAATGATATTGTTATTGAAAAGGCATAAACAAAACTGCCATCATTCACAAATGATGTGATTACATTCATAGAATATCCAAAGGTATTCACAGATAAGCTGTTAGAAGAGCTTAGCAATGTAGAGGAATCCATTTTCAAGTTGAAAAAAAACAACTAAACTTCTGAATAACAGCAAACAGAAAATTAAATCCTAGAAAAACCCATCTTCACTAGTTTCTAAATGGGTTTTAGAAACTTTCTAAATGGGTTATAAAATGCTTAGCAATGAATGTAACAAAAGATATGCAGAGTCTTTCAGGGGAAAAAAGCTATAAAACTTTACTAAGACATTTTTAAAAAGACTTAAGCAAATATTAAAAATTGTAAAGATGTCAGTTCTCTCTAGATTAATTTACAGATTCAATCCAATGCCAATACAAATTCTAAAACATTATGTGGGGTGTGTGGAACTTGACTAAGTTGATGCAAAAATTTGATATGAAAATGCAAATGGCCAGGAATCATAAAGACACTGTTAAAAAACAAGAATTCCTTTTCCAAAATGAAAACTCATTGATAGAGACGAAGTAAGTAAGTAAATCAGATGGTACCAGTAACAATAGGGATTCTCTCTTAGAATGAACAAATGGAACAGGCCACAGTGCTCAGAAACAGACTCACACTAAAAAGAAATGTGACAGATCACAGAAATAAAAAGGACAGTCATTTCAATAAATGAAACTGGGACAATACCCATATAGAATAGTATTAATTTTACTACCTCATACCACATATAAAAATTAATTTAAGACAAACTTTAGACCTAAACAAGAAATGTTAAATTCTAAAGCTTGTAGAATTTAATATAGAAAATATTTTTACAACTTTGGAGTAGAGAAAAGCTTCATAAACAAGCTCTAAAAAGTACTAGCCATAAAGGAGAAGATCGATATATTTGACTACATCAAAATTCAAACTTTCTTTTTTATTAGGAAAAACTGTAAGAAGCGTTAAAAACCAAGTCACAGAGTAGGAGAAGAACAATGTAAGGAAGTCTGCAAACAATTCAAAAGAAGTAGACAACACAACAGAAAATGATCTCTCTCACAAAAGGGGAAACCTATTTAACCATAAATACATAGACATCTGATCAACCTCACTAATAGAGAAAAAGCAAAATGAAACCACAGAGAGATACTAACACATACTCTCCAGGAGCAAAAGCAAAAACAAACAAAAAATGACAATATTAAGTGTTGACAAGAACATATAACCGTCTTGGGATCCAGCAGAGGTGAGCAGATATATATTCTACAAGCCAGCAATTTCACTTCTAAGTCAACAGAGAAATGCCCACTTGTATCCACAGGGACACAGTCATTAAAAATATTCACAACTTCATCATTTGCATTCCTCAAACTGTTTAAGGTGAACAAACACAGAGTCATATGTTGATCCTTATACGGTACAATGCTATATGGCAGCAAAAGCTAACAAATTATAACTACACAGACCAAAATAAATGCATCTTACAAGCCTGATGTAGGAGAAAGTAGCAGTACACAAGAGAACATGTACAGTTTGGCTCCATTTATATATAAAATTTAAAACAAGCAAAACTAAATGATATATTTAGGCAGTGGTGGGATTATTTTTTGAAGTCAGGAAAATTATTATCTTTAAAATTACAAGAGTAGTTTCCTGTAGGAGAGGAACAGCCCCATAGCAGTCTCTGGCAATATCCTGGGTTATTTAGTAACCATTAATTTTTCATTATTCATTAGCCTACATGTTTATGGTTTAGGGACATTTTTGTACATATGTTGTATTTTCTAACAACGACTTAAAACTGTAAATTTTAGAGCTGGATTTGAGGATATTTTGGATAAATGTTACATTACCATCAACAAACACAATGAAATTGGAGCAAGTTAAGAAACACTAAAATTAACAGAGGCTGTTTTCTATTTATTAGTCTCTCTCCTAGGCCCTGTCAGGCCCTTCCTTGAGAACCCTATGCTCTATCTCAAATCCTCTGGAAAAACTCCACATGTGAGTGTTGCTTTCATCAAGTCAGCTTTGGCCTGTTGGGCTGTAGGCCCGTGATTAGGATATATGTGCACGTCTTGCCTTCCATTCCAAAGGCAAAGAGGTAAGTGAAGGAAGGAGAAGGCAGCATAATGAGGACTTGTTAACCCCATTCGCCTCTATGCAAGCAACTATCACAAGGCCAAGAGCAGAAGAAATAAACTGTGGAGCAATTTCCACAGGCACTGGGCAAAGAGGGAAGCAGGCCACAGGAAGCAACAGATGGCTGCAGGCAGAGGGGCAACAGGTTTTGGGAGCAAAGCAGCAAGGAGAATCTGAGCATGAGCAGGGCCCATATGAGGGGTGTCATATCCCCCCAAAAAGTCCTTCAGTCTCCACATTTCTGGCTCCTGTTCCCTTGGAGTTTCCTGACCTTCATATATCTTCTATCTGGGGCTTCAATAGCTCTCATTCTTTTTGCTAGAGCTTCTGCAGGGCCTATTTTGAGGCATCCTCTTACAAACAGGGTTGAGAGAGAGAGAAAGAGAGAAACAGAGAGAGAGAGAGAGAGAGAGAGAGACAGAGACAGAGACAGAGACAGAGACAGGCAGTGGGCCTGGCTGAGCTCTGCAGTCTGCCACCTCACTGCCAGGTCAGAAGCTGGGACTGGGAGTGATATATGAAGCAGAGCCCAGGCTTTAGGATTTTCACAGGATCTACAACTTTGAAAACGCCTTTCATGGTCACTGAAAGCATGCCAACTTATTTCATAAAAATTTCGTTAGCCTCCTATAAAATACTATTTTGAACTTCCTTGTACACAGACTACTAATGACTTAGAACCTAGAAAAATTATCTTCAGCATACAGAAGCAGCTAACCAATCACAACTTGGCCTGAGTCCCCTGTAACTGTGAACTCCCTCTTGCCACCCTCCATATCTGTGTCAAAAGAGCCCAGGTCAACCGTCACCACCATTTCCCTTAACCACCTACTCCCCTCTATCCCCACTGCCACTGTCTTACCTCAGGTCCTCCTTCCTGGGCTACATGGTGACTCAGCACAGGAGCCTCCTGAGCAGTCTCCCTCCCTCTGTTTATACCTCTAATCCACCAGTCAAAGCCACTGGATCCAGTCTTCCAACTACAAGTCTGCTCAGACTTGGGTCTCAGACTTCCTCACAAACTCCCAGTAACTCATGAAGACCGTTCTTGAGTAACACTCGGTGGCCCCAACCTACCTTCTCAGTCTCTCCCCCAGCCACATTTCTCCCCACACCCCTAACAGTTGCCACACTGCCCTCCTCTCACTTGGCCAAGATCAACTCAACAACACTCAGCAGCTATTTCTGAGCCTGAATGTCTTTCTCCTCTGCTCTGTGCACTGCACACCTGCCCTTCCAGTGTGTTTAATCCTCTGGAACCTTCTTTGTGCTCATTTGCTCCTTCTGCTTTCGGCACTTGCACAAGGCTTTGGTTAATCTCCAGTTACAGCAGAGATTTCACTTAACATACCTACAACCACAACTTAGTTTTCTTTCCCAAGCCTGCTCCTTCCTCATGCAATCCCCAAACCAGTAAATAAAGCTACCAGCTACTCAGCTGTTCAAATCAAAAAGAAGTCACCCCTCATTCCTTCCTTTTTCTTCCTGTTATCTATGATCTTCTAGTAATCCTGCCAGCACTGCCTGCAAAATTCAGCTGAGCTGAGTACTTGTCTCCTGCCCACTGTTACAGGCTGCTCCTGGAGTCACCCAGCCTCCTGCTGATGGCAGGAAGTCCTTCCAAGACATACATCAGATCCTATCCCTCCTTTTGCTAAAGGACTCCAACGACACTGCATTGATTTTAAAATAAAATCTCCATTTCTCACCTCCAAAGCCTGAATTACCATGTTGGTTTCAAATCAGAATTCCTTGGGAACAAATTAAAACAAAGGAAGGGGGAGGGTGGAGAGTAAGATCAAACAGCAACAAAAACGTAAGCCTAACCCCATCCTCAGAGATTTCAATTTAATTTGCCCAGAGGTTATTTTTTAAAAGTTCCTACAGTTATTGCTAATGTGAAGCCCAGGCTGAGAAGCATAATATAGTAAGTGACCAGCTCTAACTCCCTCTGCAAACTCATTTCCCACTACACACCCTCAGCTGCTATGTTTGTTTTATTTCTTCTGCTTCCTCAAAGATACCAAGGTCATTTGTGCTTGGCAGCCTTTGAAGAGCTGGACCGCACTCTCCTGTGGATTTCTGCACCCTGTCTAGCGCACCCATCAGACTCACTCCTTGTTCAGTCAGAACTCATCTTACAGCTCATGTCCTGAACCAGGCCTTGTTGGGCCACTCAATTAAAAGAAGCCCCTACTCACTCTGTGACACATCTTATCTTAATTTTATGCACAATACTGCTCTAATACTCTTCTTGTCTGCTTATGATCTCTCTCCCCACTAGACCACCAGCTCCATAAATGCAGCGAACATTCAGCAAATGTTTGCTGGATCAATGAGTGACAAGTGAGCACCCTGATCTAGCTCATCTCCACCTGTTATGCTGTGCTGGTTTTGTATAAATGGATCTCAACGAGTCCATTCCCTCTCAGGGACTGAAAGCAAAGGTTACAGTTATCCTTACTGAAAAATATTCTTTCTTGCCCTATAGAGAAAGAATAAGAGTACATACTGTGTAAGGACTGAAATCCAACTTTTGGAAAAGTTCTAAAAGATCATAAACATTACACAAAAATTAATACATCTGACTCCTATAGGAACTAAAAGTAAACAAACAAACTAACCAATAAGTGGACCCCTCAGTCTTCTCTGGCACTAACTGTGACCCCTAGGCAAAGCAGCATGTCTGGTTAGCTGCCAGGCTATACCCAAGACATTCTTTGACACCATGTAAATTGTTTTAAAAATTATATCTCTTGACCTATAATTATGACATGAATTCACATAATCACAAAGAGATTACCTTTCAGATTTAGATTCCTCTACTAGTCAACTTTAGTGAAAATAAATGAAAAGTTCAAAGGATAAATAAGAGAGAGATTCCAACTCTATTTTCTCTAATCTCACTTTTTTGCTTCCTAAAGATGCAGGCACCTCTATTTACAGTTTCAAGAGTTTCAAGGCTTATTTAATCTTTCAGTGCTCACTCCTACGTGTACTAGGGAAATTATCATCATGAAAATAACACCTTCCACTTTGTCGTGGGCTGAATGGTACTTCTGAAAGCATACTGTCCACAGCCTAATCCTTCAGATCTGTCAAAACTCTCTTACATGAGAAAAGCCTGAAAATTACTCTGTATGGTACAAGGTATAATTACGTTAATGATCTTGAGCAGAAGCACCTAGCCGGGATTATCTCAATTGCCCTAAATGCAGTCACATATATCCTTTTAAGAGTGAGCAGAGGGAATCTTGATCCAGAAGAGAGCGAGACCATGTGACCATGAAGGCAGAGACTGGAGTGATGTGACCCACAGACTCCAGAAACTGCAAGAGGCAAGTAGTGGAGCCTTTGGGGTGAACAGCCTTATGCCACCTCAGCCTGTGACTTTTAGCTTTTACAACTTTGAGAAAATGAAACTGTGAGCCTCCCAGTTAATGGCTGTCATGGGGAACCAACACACAAAGAATTTTTTTAATGTATACATATAGACACACAGACATTATGAAAGCATAGTGCAAGAAATGTTATACCTATAAAGAAATGTTTGTATTTCAAAGAAAAGAAATTTCTTTAACATTTACCTTCTAAGTAAGTATAAGTTAAATACGTTTCATCTCCAATTTTCAGGTTGCAACTAAAACATGATGTCTTCTTCTTATGATGATTTAAGGACACCTGCTTGACGTCTCTATGAAGTAGTTCTCTCTGAAGAAATACAAGATTAAAATCCTCAACTCCCTCAGGGTGGAAAGGATAATAAAAATGAGAATAACAGTGGCTACCCTTCAAACATTCACAGAACCTTAGAACTAAAACAGCCTTGGAAAGGTGTTTACTGCCACCCCTCCTTCTAATGACAGAGATAAAGGACCACGAGGCGAGGCCAGGGAGACTCCACATGGCTTCTTTTTGGCTCAGAGCCCTCTGTACATTTGGTGCTGTCTACAGAAGAATGAGGATAGTATCCTCCATTCATTCATCATCTTCAGTCTTCCTCCATTAATGCATGAATGTTCTCTGGTCCAGTGTAAACATTTTTCATCTTTAGGGTTAATACAAAATATGGGGTTAGAGCACAGATTGATGTAAGTAAAACGACTGAAGTCTAGACTAAGTAGGGAAGCCAACATGATAAAACAAACCCTGTGATGACAGTGGGCCGGTCCTTACTCAGAACCAGATTTCTACCCACACAGACTGAGGCAACTAGAAGTGTAATTTCTTGCAGTATCAGTAAGACAGATCTGCAGTATGTAGTCCTGCCCTTAGCCAGATGGGTTGAACAGTGAAGTATCCTAGAAAGTACCATGCTGATGTCACAGTGCTGAAGGAAAAGTGGAAAGATATTGGAGATAAGCATAATGCACTTGACAATGCAGTGGAGGACACAGCCCTGCTGTCCAGAAGTGCTGGAGACACTGTAGATTACAGTGATTTATCAGATCCTGATATGCCCTGCTGATGGGCTTTTCTCTACAGTGCCCTATGAAATACGGCAAACTCATAAAAACAAAGAGTGTGTTTTATTTTCCCTTACAGAGTCCATGGCACAAGAAAGTACTCAGAACCTAATAGGTACTCAATAATACTATTACTTTAAAAGTCATTAAAAATAAGTAACTGAGGTGGGTACATTGCTGTAATCGCAACTCCAGAGGGTTGAAGCAGGAGGATCATAAGTTTTAGCACAGCTTGAGAAGCTTAGTGACTTAGATCTGTCTGAAAGGAAAGGAGGGATGAAAAGAGGAGAGGAGAGGAGAGGAGAGGAGA